>JAURVB010002447.1:0-85192 GCA_033002965.1 Piper betle | reverse complement strand
TTTCATATTTTATTCTAAATTAAATCCACATTTATATAAGTAATTACAATGCACAATTCATCAATCATAACATGCAAATTCTAATAATCAATACTTTCAAATAATTAAGTTAAAATAAATTATACCTCGCGTCGTCGAAAGTCGGCGACGGCTAGGGTTTCCGTTTCGCGGCTCGAAACTCGAATTCGGCACCTAGCGGCGTCCGAAGTCCGATCAGATTGGACCGGGTGCGTTCGGCGGATGATCCGGCGAACTTCCTCGAATCCAATTTTCCGGCGGTTCGGCGGTTCCGGCGGTGTCGGCGGTTTCCGGCGGATTCCGACGGTTTTCCGGCGACGATTTGGGACGGAGCAATCAGAGGGTCTATCGGCACCAGCTCGACGAGCTTGGTCCAATGGTGGTGTCAAACAAAGTAGCCGAGGCGGCGATGGCCGTCGGCGGCGGCGTCGAAAGTGGGTGGCGGCGGCGGCGTTCTCCGATCGGGGCTCCGGCCGGCCTCGACAGCGGTCGGGAGGATGGGGGAAATGTCGGCGACGGCGAGGGGGTGGTCGTCGGCGTCACAGCGGTGGCGGAGCGGCCCGGACGGCGGCGAAATCAGGCCCGGAGTGGCGACGGCCGAAGCGGCTTCGCGGGGCGATTCCGGCGTCGTGGCGGCGCGACGGTGGCCGGAGTTGGTCGGGGTGACACGGCGGGGCGGGGCGGCGTCGATCGGCGGCAGCCCGGCGTCGGCAGCGGCGGCGGCGGCGACCACAAGGGGCGGCGGCGGTGGATAGGGTTTGGAAAAAAAGGGTCGGGAGGAAGAAGAAGTGTGTGCGATGGCATTTTCGTAAATAAGTATTGACTCGATTCCTACTCGAGTCAAAATAATAACTAGTTCGTAATAAATTCTAAAAAAATCTAGAAAAATATGGAAAAATTCTATAAAATAAAACAAACACAATAACATCCAAATGACATGCTCTATAACTAATAACCCACCCGAATATCGTCAAACGCGTCCTAATTCGTTATTCGGCCTAAAACTATTCTTCGATCAAATAAAAATAACAATCAATACTGCATACCTCCATATACTTGATAACCCATTTTTTCATCATCTTTCAGGCGTTATCATCATACACTTGAGCATACATGACCCTCATTGCTCATAACTCACAGCTGGCCTCAACCCAGCTCGCGGTCCATGAAGCTGACTCGACTCGAACCGACTGGTTCACTCCCGTAAAACTCTGACTCGAGTCACGGGTTTTATACAGTCGAGCTTCAAAATTTACCGTCCATTATTAGTTTGACGGTAAAGCAATTTTACCATCAAAATTCTCTTTTCTTATGGTTTTGCCCCCTTTATCTTGTAGTGTTTACATGTGCATGTACTTTGTATATCTGTAATTGTATAAATTAATTATACTTATCGGAAAAGAAGCGGCTCCTAATTCCCACTGTTTGCA
The DNA here is from genome assembly GCA_033002965.1 of Piper betle. Lineage (NCBI taxonomy): Eukaryota > Viridiplantae > Streptophyta > Magnoliopsida > Piperales > Piperaceae > Piper > Piper betle. The sequence continues at coordinate 83,744 of JAURVB010002447.1, read as the reverse complement.
CATCGTATATCATATGTAGGGTTAAAATCCCCATTTTGCTGCCATTTTCCGGCATCTCTCGGCCACTCTCCGCATTACAAATCTCCATTACATTCCACTGGGACTCTTTCCTCTAACTTAGGCACCACTTGCAAATAGCACTTGTTACATATATGTCGTCGATTTTTTAGTTTTTCTTCCCTATATTTATGTTTTCATCAACTTGAAATATTTAATTAATTTAATTTTCACAGCTTAATTAGAGGTTCATGCTGGTTAATTTTCCAGGAGGAAATCACTATTTATCAGTTAATTATATATATATATATATATATATATGTATATGGAAAAAAGGTTGCTGTCTTGGCTGTGCTGGAGAACGATCTTGGTCGTTGGATTAGCATCCAACGGCCAAGATCAAAAAAAAGAGAGGCGGCGCCGGTGCGGCGCCGCCGCAAGAGCGACGGCGGAGGGGCGCCCCGATGCCCGGCCACGGCGACGGCCGGGGGGGGCGGCGGGCGACAGGGGACGGGGGCGCGGCGCGGCGGGGTGGCGGGCGGAGGCCGAGGGGGGGCGGCGGCGACAGGGGACGGGGCGCGGCGCGGCGGGGTGGCGGGCGGAGGCCGAGGGGGGGCGGCGGCGACAGGGGACGGGGGCGCGGCGCGGCGGGGTGGCGGGCGGAGGCCGAGGGGGGCGCGGCGGGGTGGCGGGCGGGGGCCGAGGGGGGCGCGGCGAGGTGGCGGGCGGGGGCCGAGGGGGGCGCGGCGAGGTGGCGGGCGGGGGCCGAGGGGGGTGCGGCGGGGTGGCGGCGGAGGCCGAGGGGGCGCGGCGGGGGCCGAGGGTGGTGCGGCAGGGGCCGAAGGGGGCGCGGCGGGGTGGCGGGCGGGGGACCGTGTCGCACGGCGGCGGGGCGGCTTGATCCGCCGCCCGTCCCCGCGGTTACGTCGGCCGGGGTAGCGGCGTAGGCCGGGGTGGCGGCGGCGACGGCGGCCGGCGGCGGCAAAAGTTTTTTTTTTTTTTTGATGGAGAAGGGGGAAGTAGGGGGCTTGTTTCAGCCGTTGGATTTGATCCAACGGTTGAAACACTGCAGCACAGCCATCTTGGCTGTGCTGCAAGTACAGCCCCACCCTCTATATATATATATATATATATATATATTGGACGAATCTTTGTCGCCTTTTTTGGGTTAAAATGCTAGCAGCTCTATCGTCTTAAGTTAATTGAGGGTGGTATTTGCAAAAATCCAGGCCTTACTCTTATTCATTCATTTTTAACCCTTTCGTTTCTTAAGATTCCTCGTGTAGTTATTTCTACTCATGAGCTTTGGGATCGTCGAGAATTATAACCTAGCTACTTATAAATTATTTTCATATGAATTAACGAGTTTAATATTTAGCTTTCAAAATTTTTAGTAACTTGCGTAAGAAGTAATTGGGTTACAAGTGAGTCGGGGGTAAGTTAGGATCAATTGATTAATGGCTATTAAAAATTTGAACCGGTTGGGAATTGTAAAACCCACGATTCGAGTCAGGGTTTTATTATTCAGAACCGGTCGGTTCGACCGTTATTTTCGATTCGAGTCAGTTTCAGAACACGTGTATTGAGCCGACGCCAGTCGCGTGTATGAGCTATGAGGGTCATGCGTACCCAAGTATATGATGATAACGTCATGAACACAGCAGAACAGAATGAGTTATCAGAATATATGAGAGTATGCAGTTATTTTTATTATTATTATATATAGTGGATCGTAGAACTAGTTTTAGGTCGTTTATCGCGTTAGGACGCCTTGCAGGCATTTTGGGTGGTTGATAGTTCTAGAGCATATCATTTTGATGTTTTGGTGTTTGTTTGATTTTATGGGATTTTTCCCGATTTTTTTGGAATTTACGGCGATTAATTATTATTCTTGACTCGAGCCGGAGATGAGTCAAGTAATATTTACGAGTTTGCCACCACACACACACCCGACCTTTCCTTTCTTCTTCCCCAAACCCTTGCCGCGCGCCGCCACTGCGCATGCCGCCGCCACTGCCGTGGACGCCCGCCCGGCCGCCGATCGTCGCCCCTAGCCCCGCCACGGCGTCGCCGTGCCGCCACGACCATGACCGGCCACAATCCGGCCGCCACAACGCGAGGAATCGCCACGGTGCCGCAACGCTTCCGTCGCCGATTCGCGCCGCCGCCGACCATCGCCACCACGATCAGGTGGTCGGCTCGACGTCCTTGACCCTCCAGCGACCTTCCCCGACCAGAGCAGAGGCCATCGCCGCCCTGGCCGGCCGGATCTAGCCACCCATCGCCGCCGGCTCTGTTTTGCCATTTTTCGGCGAGCCGCCACCTCCGTTGGCCGCGTCGACCTCGTAGATGAGTCGGGCTCGCCGAGCCGGTTCCGAGGGTACCCAACACGACCACTTTCCGGCCAGTAGACGCCGCCGGCGATTGTCGCCGGGAAACCACCGGAAGCCGCCGGAAAACCGCCAGCAGCTGCCGAGAAAACTCGGAATTTCTGGAATTCACCGGATCTTCCGCGGGGCTCACCCAGTCGAGCCCGATCGAGCTTCGGACGCCGATGAGTGCCGAATTTGAGTTCCGAGACACGCGACGGAACCCTAACCGTCGCCGATTGTCGACAACGTGAGGTATAATTACCTCCGATTGATTTATTTAAAATTGATGATAATTGTTAGCATAGCATGCTAGGGTTGATTAATTATCATGATTAATGTCTTGACTATGAATAAAGTAAAGATGTGCATGATGAGATTATTAGTGAATGAAGTAAGTGATCTAATGAGATGAATTGGGTATGAGCATGTTAATCGAGTACGATGCAACTTAGAAGAACAGAATAAAATATGGTATGAATAGTTTGAGTTAGGATTATTTACTCTTATAATTATTTGATTGTTATTTTGATGGATGATTTTGTGGTTGCATTGTGTGTGATTCATTGATTTTGATGCATCATGTAGTTAGTGGGCGTTAGTATTTAGTTTTGATGTGTAGGTACGGAGTAGGAGCTCGCCGCCTAGGCGCGATGATACGCTTGGAGCTTCTACCAGGTCTGTTAGGACTTCTCTCTGATTTTTATGATCTTTTCTATTGTATGTTTGATTTATTGTCTGCAGGACGGGTTAAGTGGCGTCTTATCGGATCCCACTTAACTCGGGCCATTTAACCCAACATTTTCCTGGATTAATAACCCCTCGAGGTTGATTTTGAAAACAAGATCCACCAAAAGTTGCCTTCGGGCCTATTATATAACTCCCTACCCAAGCCTATATATATATATATATATATATATATATATATAGTTTTCGCGTTTCTGTGAGACGAGAGATGGAGAAATCGACTGCACGTACCATGCAGAGGATGCCGTGACAGTCAATGCGGGCTCTAGATTAGTGCCAGCGGACTGTTCCATTCCCGAGGGATCCTGACAACTTCGCGTTTGAGTTCCTCACACCCGGAGAACGTGGAGGTTTACGGGTACTGTTTAGTACAGCGCATGTCCGGACTTGTGGTTCAAAGGGTACTAAAGGCGACTGCCTGAGAGTACTCGGCCTTCATGCTCAAGGCCAGGAGAAATATGGAGGTAAGGAGAGGGCTTAGGATAAAGTTTTACGTGAAGTACTAAAAAGAAGTGCCGAGAGCGGCACAGTACCAACAGCAGATCAGTAAGTTCGGGATGCTACCGGGTCTGCAGCCCAGTGGCTCCTTAGTAGTGCCCTTCAGAGTGTTCACGTAGAGTATATGATATTTTCTTTCATATGAGAGTTTGCTCTCATAGCCAGCTTGTTATAGTTATTTTATTTTTCGGATCAGTAACGCTTGTTACTGACGTGTTTTTATACTATATGTTGGTAATAATCATGAGTTGGAGGAGCCAGCTTGGACGGAGGAGCAATGAGGTCTTGTGCACACACACATGTTAGATTTCTGAATGTTTAATATTGTATTATTATGTTATTATATTGTGAATGACATGATTAAATGTTTGAGCATGATGATATGATGTGAATGAAATGCTAAGACACGATAACAGAATGCAAAATATGATCAGAGTTGAGCAGCGGAAGAGTAGTGGGTTGAGACCCAAGCTTCAGAATGAATATGTTATAAATGAGATTCTGTGTGATTGTTAATGCATGCCGATATATTTGTATATATATTATTTTGACAGGGTGGGCCCATAATTGCACTTTTAGGGGAGACTTTGTCAGTTTTACTTCAGATTTTCATCGATTTTACTCGTAATTGTGATGGTGTGAAATTTAGTTTGCATGTCATTCATGTAGTACCATGTTAGGATTTTGTGCATGCATTTATTTATGACGGATCGTATCTTTATCTTAAGACGCCGAGATTAGATCCGCATGAGTTAGGTTCGGGTTAGCCGACCTAACCGGGCCTGTAACATGTCGGTTCGGTTCACGAGCGTGAACCGGATTTGGGGTGTTATAGGAATGGTTTAAGATGATCACACGAGCTCATGAAGGATGAATGAAGTGCTCATACAAAGTATAACCGTAATTGGAGGCTAGGGAAAAGTATTTTAAACGCTGCTTAACTTAGATAAACTGTAAACCTCGTGACTTGAGTTAGGGTTTTATAATCTGAACCGGTCGGTTCGACTATTATTTTCAATGAGGGCAATTTCAAAATATGCGTACCAAGCTGAGGCTGGTCTTATGTTATAAACCATGAGAGTCATGTGTGCCCAAGTATACGATGATAATGTAACTAAGATAACAACCAAATGAATTATTAAAATATATGAAAGTACACTAGATTTTTCTTTATTTATTTTAATTAGATTGTAAAAATATTTTTAGGCCGAATATTGCATTACGACGTTTTACGGGCAGTTTGGGTAGGTTATTAGTTATAGAGCATGTCATTGTGATGTTATGTGTATATTATGTTTTATGGGAGTTCGGAATTATTACGAGTTAGTATTATTTTTGACTCGAGTCGAAATCAAATTAAGCTTTATTTACGAGACAACCACTCATCTTCCCTCAACACTTTATGAGACGACCCCCTCGACCTTCTCCCCAACCACTTATTTTCTCCCTCGACCACTCTTTTTCTTCCCTCGATTACTCATTTTCTCCCCTGACCACTCTTCTTCTCCCTCCCCCCCCCTCCCTCCCCGACACCTATTTATTCCAAACCCTTGATACCACCCCTTTACCTCTCACCAATTTTATTGCTGGTGATCGTTAGCACTGCCATCCAATCGCCACCTCAACGTTGCCAACCCTCCCATGACCTTTCCCGACCTGAGCAAAGCCCAGTGCCGCCCATCTCAGCCAAATCTTCTGCCGAACTCATCTAGTCAAACCTGATAGAACTTTGGACGTCGACGGGTGCCAAATTCGATTCTTGAGCTGCATGATGAAACCCTAGCCATCGTCGATTATTGACGACATAAGGTATAATTAATTCTGACTTAATTTATTAAGGGTGATAATTATTAGGATTAATGAATTGATGAGTTTGCTATTTTATTATAAATAAAAATATGAAATTTGCTTGATTGAAGTGTATTAAAACAAGTGCTAAAGAACTAATTAGGTAAGCTAAATAATTATTGTAATCTAATGCAACATAGTATAGGAAAACTTATATGTAATTAATATATAATGTAGATTGATGTATGAATGATGTGTGTATATATAGGATGTTTGATGCATCATTCAGTTAATGGGCGAACACCCACTAAATTTGATGTGTAGGTACGAAGTATGAACTCGCCGCTTAGACTTACGAACACACTTGGAGCTTCTACCAGGTTTGTTTAGGACTTGTTTCCTGTTTTACGCTCTATTCTATTGTATATTATTTTATTACTTGTAGGATAACTTAAGTGGCGTTTTATCAGATCCTACTTAACTCAGGCCATTTAATCAAACAGGTTTCCGGATTAGTAACTCTCGAGGATGAGATCCCTCGAGTATGTTTTCGAAAATAAAATCCACCACAAGTTGCCTTCGGGCCTATTATATAAATCCCTTCTCAGACCTATATATAGTTTTATTAAATTTTCAATAAGACAAGAGATGAGAAAACCAATTCGCATGTACTATGAGAAGGTACACATGTCAGTCAAAGTGGGCTCTGGATTAGTGAATGAGCTATTCCAATCTTGACGGATCCCAAAAATCCCGGTTTGAGTTCTTCATACCAGGAGAAACATAGAGATTTACGGGTACTATTTAGTACAGCGCATGTCCAAATTTACGGTTCAAAGGGTACTAAAGGCAACTTCCTGAGAGTACTCAGTCTTTGTGCTCAAGGCCAAGAGAATTATAGAGGAAATAAGAGGCCTAGGATATACTAGTAGTATTGAGGGACTAGAAAATAAAATGAGAAAATGGCTAGGGAAGCATCAGTAGCAATAGAGAAGTCAATTCAGGATATGAGAGTTTGCTCTCATAGCCAGCTTGATATTAGTTATATTTTTGGACTAGTAACCTCGTTATTGATGTGCTTTTATAATATATGTAGGTGATGATCATGAGTAGGATGAGCTAACCTGGACGGAGGAGCAGTGACGCCTCTTGCATATACACATGTCAGATAATAGCATGTTTAATATTTTGAGGATGATGTAATGAAATATAATATATGATGATATGGTGTGATACGATGTATGCTACAGTAAAAAGATTGTTAATGATGACATATTAATAAATATGTTTAGATATTGAATAAGTACAACAAGTCAAATACCCAGAATTAATGAGAAATGTGAATAAGATGCATAGATGGGTTGAAACCTCAGCTTCAGAATGATCATACAACAGATTAGAAATTGTGTAAATGAAAATGTATGATATATATATATATATATATATATATATATATATATCACACACACACACACACACGTAAACATGTTGATTTGATAGGGTGACATTTAATTGCACTTTTATGAAAGACTATGTCTGTCTTATTTTACGAATTTTATTAATTTTTATTCAAATTATTTAGTATATAAATTGGATGATATGTCATCCATGTAGTAGTATATTAGGTTTATTTTTATGCATTCATCCATGCATAATGATTGACATTTTCCATCTTGAAACGCTGAGAATAGATCTACAGGGTTGGGTTTGAGTTAGCCGACTTAATTAGGACCAATGACATTCTAATTCGGTTCCTGAGCATGAGTCAGATTTTGGGTGTTATATAAACTAAGGAAAGTTTTTGTTATCATTTTGATATATATATCATAATCAATTCAAAGTTGGTCATGTAGATTTTTATTAACGGCGGTTGTCCTTAAATTGTACGAAGGAAATGTAAAATTTGGAGGACCCAAATCTTCACGTGTTGAGATGTCTTAAAATTTAATTTAAAATAATTTTAATTTCAATCAAAACAAATTTATGTAAAAAATTTACAAAGAAGGATTTTATTATTTAAAATTTTACAAAGAAGCATAGCATGAGAGAATTTTTTTATCTTATTTTTATACTATCCAAATATATAAGAGAAATTTTTAAAATTTTAATGTCATTTTACCTCATTGTATTTTTATTTTATATAATTTTTTTTATTTACATTATTTTTATGCCAACCAAACGGACCCTAAAAGTATGCTTGATTGTCTTTAAATTTTATGAAAGAAATGTAAAATATGGAGGTCAAAAATTTATTTGTATTTGAATGTTTTGAAATTTAATTAAATGAAATTTTAATATCAGTAAAAACAAGTCTATGTAAAAATTTTGCAAAGTAACATTATTTTGTGAAAAACAAAAAAAATTAGAGAAAATTTTGGGAGACATAAATACATGCAAATGAGAAAGAATATTTTAGAAATTTCCTTTAAGGGCCCATTTGGTTGGTACGAAAGTAGTGTAAATAAAAAAAAATCATATGAACTAGAAATGTAATCAAATAAAATGATGTGAAAATTTTAAAAATTTATTTTAATGTTTGGATAGTAGAAAAATAAGATAAAAATAAAATATTCTTTTCCATGTAAAATATAAAATATAATAAAAAATATTAAAAATAAAATATTTTCTTTTCCATCTAAAGCAAAAAAATAAAATATTCTTTTCTAAATTTTATCTTCTAAATTTTATATTTTTTTCTAGCAATTTCAAGACAGTTAAAAGAATTTTATATTTTACATGGAAAAGAATATTTTAGATGTACCAAACTTTCAAAAAATTTCTCCAATTTCAAAAATAAAATATTTTTTTCCTTGTATTTAGATGTACCAAACTTTAATTAAACAAAATTTTTATTTTCAGTCAAAGCAAACTTATGTAAAAATTTTAAAAAATAATATTTCTTGTAGAAAATATAAAAAATTGAAGGAAATTTTGGAAGACACATATAAGAAGAAATATTTCACTTTCATTTTATTTTCATACTATCCAAACATATCAAGTAAATCTTTAAAATTTTCATGCAATTTCATTTCATTATATTTTTATTTTCCTTGAAAACTTTTTTCATTTACACTATTTTTACGTCAACCAAATGAAGCCTTAAAATGTTATTTTGTAAATTTTTTACATAAATTTGTTTTGACTAAAATTAAAATTTTTTGACTAAATTTTAAGAAATCAAAACACAAAAAAATTATTGACCTCTAACATTTACATTTTTTTTGTGAAATTTTTTGAAAGGTACATTTGGTTGCCCTAAAATGATACGAAAGAAATCTAAAATCTATAAGAAATTTCCTTGTGTTTGGTTGTCTGAAAATTGAGTAGAAAGAAATTTTATTTTCAATCAAAGCAAACTTATGTAAGAATTTTACAAATGAACTTTTTATTGTGAAAAATAAAAGATATTAAGGGAAATTTTAAGAGACACAAATAAGAAAAAAATATTTTATTTTCATCATATTTTCTTACTATCCAAATATCTAAATGAAAATTTTAAAATGTTCGTGTCATTTCATTCATTGTATTTCTATTTTTTATGAAATTATTTTTTTAATTTATATTATTTGAATACGAACCAAACCGACCCTGGTGATAACGGTGATTAAATCCCATGGAATGTAAGTACCCAAAAATTTGATTTGACAGCAGGGATATATTTGATGGTGAGGCCGTGAGGGCTTAAAATAGCATCAAGTGATTTATGTTTTTCTGTTCCAATTGGCGAGATATACATAATTAAAAACAGAACATCTATATGTACTTTCTAAGCACCTTGAAATCAGAACGGCAATATGTAAGTTCCTGCCCAAAACCCTTATTTCACCCAGCTTAAATTTACAAAACGTGAGCCAGTTTATAATTTCATCCTCCCTGAATGAAACTACGTACATAACCACCAGCAAACCATAAATACGTTACAAAAATAAAGATACATCATAGCTAGTAGCTCTTTGCTCGTGCATATTGTTCGCAATGCGATTGCTTCTCTACAGGTAAAAGATTATATAGGACTCCACAAGCAACTTCAACTTTATAATTCTCTCATCTCTCTGATAGCAGAACCTAGATATTATACAGACAACAACAGTGGCAAGAAAACCTGTTGCAGCTCCAACTCCAAGTGCCAATCTGTCATAGCGAATGGATAGGTACTGATGGGTCCGTAGTGCAAGCTGGTTGATGATAGTCCCCACATAGGTTCAAGTTGCCTTCAAAACTTGAGCTTGGTAATCTAGGGAACTTACCTCCTTTTGGTATCTCACCGTCTAAATGGTTGTAAGAAACATTGAACCTGGACAAGAAGCTGAGCTGCACCAAGGAGCCGGTATGCGGCTGGTCAGTCTTGTGAGACAAGTCCAAGAACTCCAAACTACCCAATTTAGAGACACTGTCGGGAATGGCATCAGTCAACTTGTTCCAGCGGAGGTCCAAAACAATGAGGCTCTTCAAGTCTCCAAGCTGTGCCGGTATGACCCCATTGAGCTGGTTGTTGCTTAAATCTATGGATGGTGGCAGTGCAAAGAATTCGTACAGCAGATCCTCAGTGAGATGATAGAAAATTGTTGATGGAGTAACTGGTATAAAATTAATCCTCATGAGACGAGTGGCATTGCCTGCTCTCCCAGCTCTATTTTTAAAATGTTGTACTGATCGTTGTAAATTTATGGTCAGATTGGTAGGAACTCCCCCAGTAAAGTGATTATGGGATAAGATGAGATAACTTGGATGTGTCAGATCACCCAGCAGATTAGGAGGAATGCTTCCAGCTAGCTGTTTCCTAGACAAATCTAAAACTTTCAAGTGGGTAAGGTTACTCTACCAAGGAGCAATTTGGCCATGTAGAGAGCAGTTTGGGAGGGACAGGACCCTCAAGTTTTTGAATACTTCAATATGTCTTGTTAGCATCTCCTCACCCCTAAAATTTCCAGCTAAGTGCTAGATGTTGGGATTAACTAAACAAAATCCTCATTTCAACAAGTAAGAATGGACATTATCAACTAAAATAGAGAGATCAGACAAAATAATTGTACGTGAAAAAACCCAAATTTACAAAAAACTACGGGGCAAGCGGCCAAATCAAATTCAATATATCACAACTTTGATATAAAAAAGATCAACAGGAGAACAAACTCTTAAATACCAATTTACTGTATTTTTTGTAAAATTGGTATAAAGTCGTAAAAGATAATAAAGAAAGAATATTAAAAATTAAGAACTTGACGAAATTACCATTGATTATTGTAAGTCAATCTCAACAAAGCATTCACCTTTCTTCAATCCACATAATTTTTTTCTCCCTTTGCAACAGCAGTTTTTCTCCGGAACCCAAAACCCAAAAAGACCAAAGAAGAAAAGCGTCTGTTTTTATTCCTTTCAACTAACCAAATCTGAAAAATTTTAGTTTTGCCCAAAATAGGGTTGTAAGTTCATACATTTACGGAGGAGGGACAACCCAACAAACCTCTCCTTCCCAACTCCATGAAATACCTCTAACTAGTATGGGAAGCTTCATCCATGCCTGCTCCATTCTTGCAGTAAATATGTTTCTCCTTTGACACAACTTTAGTCATCATGTCTAAAACATTCTTTTCCGTGTGAATTTTTGTTAGCTCAAGAGATTTACTTTCTAATACATCTTTTATCCAGTGATATCTCACATCAATGTGTTTGCTCCTTAAATAAAAACTTGAATTCTTACTCAGGTGAATTATACTCTGGCTATCACAGTATACAATATATCTCTCCTGTTTAATGCCAATTTCATTCATAAATCTCTTTGTCCATAGCATCTCTTTGCAAGCTTCTGTAGCAGCAATAAATTTAGCTTCAATTGTGGATAATACAACACACTTTTGCAACCTAAACTACCAAGACATAGCCCCATTAGCAAAATTAACAACAAACCCAGATGTTGACCTTCTTATTTCCAAGTCACCTGCCACGTATGCATCAGTGTAGCTAACCAATAAAGGTTTATCACTTCCAAAATACAAACACATTTTGGATGTACCTCTCAAGTACCTCATTATCCATTTAACTGCTTGCCAATGTTCTTTGCTCGAATTTGCTAAATGTCTACTAACCATTCCAACTGCATATGCTATATTAGGCCTTGTACAAACCATAACATACATCAAACTACCAACTGTAGAAGCATAAGGAACCTTTCTCATTTCCTTCATTTTTGTTTCACTTAAGTCACTTTTCTTCAACTTGAAGTGACCCCTAAGTGGAACTCCAGTCGGTTTTGCATCTTTCATGTTGAATTTTTCAAGAACCTTTTCTATGTACTTTTGCTATGACACCCAAAGCTTTCTAGCTCCACTGTCACGCCAAATAAACATTCCCAAGATTTGCTTTGCCGGTCCCAAATCCTTCATTGCAAAAGATTTGTTCAAGTTCTTCTTTAAACTTGCAATCTTGGCTCCATCATGTCCTACAATTAACATGGGATCCACATAAAGCAACAGAATAATAAAGTCACCATCATCAAACCTCTTGATGAACACACAATGATCAAAAATAGACTTTTTGTACCCATTCTTTTCCATAAAAGAATCAAACTTTTTATACCACTGTCTGGGAGCTTGCTTCAAACCATACAAATTCTTTTTCAGTCTGCACACCAACTGTTCCTTTCCTCTGACTTTAAAACCCTCTGGTTGCTCTATGTATATGGTCTCCTCAAGATCACCATGAAGAAGGGCTGTCTTCACATCTAACTGTTCAACTTCTAAATCCAAACTTGCAGCGAAAGCCAGAACAATTCTAATAGAAGATATTTTAACAACTAGAGAAAATTTTTTATCAAAATCAATACCTTTCTTCTGTCTGAAGCCCTTCACCACCAACCTTGCCTTGTACCTTGGTTGTGTGTTATTTTCTTCATATTTGATCCTGTAGACCCATTTGTTCCTCAATACTCTCTTCCCTTAAGGAAGATCTACTAACTCATAGGTGTAATTATCATGCAAAGATTTCATCTCATTTTGCATTGCGTTCAACCACTTTTCCTTTTCTATATGAGCTTTGACATCACTGAAAATTTTCTGGTTCTCCACATTTAGTAATTGCCACATATTCTGATGATGAATATCTTGTTGATGGAATTGGTTCACAAGCTGATCTCCTAAAATTAGTTGGCTGCCCTTAATCAGAATCTCCATGTTCCTGTCCAACATCATTAACAAACTCATTAGAAATATCATTAGACACCACATCCTCACCCTCATCATCATTCAGATGGGGAAATAATTGTGTCATCCTGAGCCGCCTCTTTACTTCTAGTTGAGGTTGAATGATCTTTTATCTTTTCCAAGCTTTCCTGAGATTTAGTTTGAGAAACTTCTTCCTTGTCAAAGTCCTCAACTGTTTGATCCTCTCTGAAAACTACATCTTTGCTTCAAATCAGTTTTCTATTCTTAGGATCCCAAAGTTTATATCCAAACTAATCATCATCATATCCCAGAAAAATACATTCCACGGCTCTAGAGTCAAGCTTAGCCTTTTTTTCCTTAGGCACATGTGCAAAGGCTTTACAACCAAAGACTTTTAAATGAGAATAACTAACTTTTTATTTCTCCAAACCCTTTCTGGTATGTCACTATCTAGAGCATGTGTGGGAGATCTGTTGATTAAATAACAAGTTGTGCTCATGGCTTCACCCTATAAGCTTTTAGGCAACTTAGCTGAAGACAACATACTCCTAACCCTCTCAGAGATGGTCCTGTTCATTCTTTCAGCCACTCCATTATGTTGAGGAGTATAAGGAACTGTTTTCTCATGCCTAATCTCATGCTTTCTACAATATTCATCAAACTCAACAGAACAATATTCACCACCATTATCACTTCTAAGACATTTCAAGAGCTTACCAGGTTTCTCTTTCAACCAATACATGAAAATTCTTAAAAATGCCAAAACATCACTTTCATTTTTTATGCCATAAGCCCACACCTTCCTAGAAGTATCATCAATAAAAGTGACAAAATAAATAGGACCGCCAAAAGATTTTACCTCCATAGGCCTACACACATCAAAGTTTACCAACTCAAGAACTTCTGACTTCCTTGTACTTGTGCTTGCAAAGGATGTCCTATGTTGTTTCCCGACCAAACAATGGTCACAAGGACTAATTGTGATGTCCTTGACCTTGGGCAGAAGATTTAACTTCTTCAAAGTCTCTAGTCCCTTCTCACTCATGTGTCCCAATTGATGGTGCCATAAATCAGCAATGGAATCAAATGAGGAGTTATTAACTTCCCATCGAACTAGACTCCTCTCAGTTTTGTACAAACTGCAACACTTCTTCTCTTTAGCAACAACAAGAGAACCTTTCACAAGTTTTCACACACCTTGTGCAAATTGTGAACCAAATCCTTCATCATCAAGCACTCTGGTTGACAACAAACTCAACCTCAAATCTGGAATATGTCTGACATTTTTAAGCATCAATCTGTAACCCATGTTTGTTATTATATACACATCTCTAAGTCCCACAATTTTAGAAGTATCACTATTTCCTATCTTCACTATTCCCAAATCTCAAGATTCATAGGTAGCAAAGAAATTTCTGCTTGGAGTTGCACGAAATGATGCTCCCGAGTCAACTACCAACTAGCATCACAATCAGCTATCAAACAATCATTCCCACAATCAGAAAGAATCACCATGTCATCATGCACAACATTAGTGTTCGTTTCTCCTCGATCCTTGTTGTCCTTATTTTTCAAGTCTTTTTTGAGCTTCCAACAATCCTTCTTCATACGACCTGTCTTGTCACAATAATAACACTTCAAGTGCTTCCTGGATTTAGACATTCCTCAACTCTTGTCCCTTCTGTCTGTGTCTTTATTTCTTGATCTACCTCTTGCCTCTTCTAACACTAATGCATGAGACCCTGAGTTGGTAGAGATTTTATTCTCACCTCCTCATTCAGTAAACTGCTTGTTACTATATCCATTGTGAGTTTTCCATCCGGAGCAACATTGCTCAAAGATATCATCAATGTTTCCCAACTCTCTAGCAAAGTGTTGAGGAACTATCTTGTCATTCCTCATCTAAAGTCATCTTCATCCTAGCAAGTTGAGTAATAATGCTTTTCATTTCATTGAGATGCTCACTTATGTCAGTTCCATCCTTATACCTCAAATTCACCAATTTTCTTATCAAAAGGGTCTTGTTGCCAGCAATATTCCTCTCATAAACTTCTTCGAGTTTATCCTATATTACTTTTGAGGACGTCAATTCAGAAACATGATGATATACAACTTCATCTACCCATTGTCTCAAACAGGCCATAGCCTTCCTATCCAACTTATTCCATGTCTTTTTCAGTCACCTCTACCGGTTTCTGACCAGTGATATATTTATATAAATCCTTAGAATATAAATGATCAATCATTTTTCCTTTCCAATAATGCCAGTTACTAGGCCCCTTAAGAGATATTATCTTAACATACTTCTCATAAGCCATCTTGCTAAAATATAAATCACAGACACACCAACTAGGCTCTTAGAAATTTCGTCGAACACCTGGTGGGCATCAAATATCAACAACTGAAACTTACAAACCTCTTGGCTCTGATACCACTTGTTGGGATTAACCAAATAAAATCCTCATTTCAACAAGTAAGGATGAATATTACCAAACAAAATAGAGAGATAAGACAAGACAATTTTATGTGGAAAACCTCAAATTTGGAGAAAAACCACGGGGCAAATGGCCAAGTCAAATCCACTATATCACAACTTTGATACAGAAAAGATCTACAAGAGAACAAACTCTCCAATATCAATTTACTATACTTTTTATAAAATTGCTATAAAGTCGTAGAAGATAATAAAGAAATAATATTACAGATTAAGAACTATGCAAAGTTACCATTGATGATTTCAAGTTCATCTCAATAAAACATTCACCTTTCTTAAATTCACATAATTTTTTCTCCCTTTGCAGTAGCAATTTTTCTCCGGAACCCAAAAGTCAGAAAACCACCGAAGAAAAGCGTCGTACGTTACTTTTATTCTTTTCCCTAACTAAATTTGGAAATTTTAATTTTTACCTAAAACAGGGTTATAAGTTTATATATTTACAAAAGAGGGACATCCCAACAATAGAGTGGGCAAAATTTGAAGGGTTGTGACGATGTCTTGAAAGCCGTTGTTGGATAGTGACAGATAGGACAAGAATGCGATGGTTTTTAAGCTCTCGGGTATATAGAGTTTGTTCTTAGCAAGGTTTACAGATTTGAGCCTAATACACAGAGATATGGTCAGGAATGGTACCTGTGAATTGATTTGAGGAAAGGTCCAAGAATGATAGATTGGGCAGTTGGGTTCAATTAATACCGGTTGTACCTTGAAGTGAGTTGTTCCTAGATCAAGATGAACAAGATCTGTGGCTAAGAAAGTGTGATAGGCAATTTCCCAGAGAAGTTGTTGGAGCTTGCAGAAAAGTGTAACAAGGACCTCAAACTAGTGAACAATGTTTCAGGGATATGACCATAGAAGCGGTTGTTTGATATATCCAAGTGGTACAAGTTTGATAGATTTTGGAACCTCCATCTAGCTGACCAAATAATTGATTGCCTTGTAGATGCAATTTCCTTAACGATGATAACTCGAATAAATCATCTGGTAGGCTACCTGAAAATCTATTCGAGCTGAGGAAGAGATTGTATACATACGTACAGTTGCCAACCCTTGAGGTGTGCTGCCATATAATAGGTTAGAAGATAAATCAAGTTCTAGATGCAGAGGGTGATTTCTTACAAGAACCTGCTGCATCAATAGGGCCATCAAACAAGTTTTTGCCAATGAAAAACTTCGTCAAATTAAGTGGTTTGTCAATTGGAAAGAGAGGCAGGAAGCTGGTGGTTGACCCAGAAAGCTTGTTTCCACTCAAATCCAGTGTGTTCAAATGTTGCAAGTTAAATAATTGACGGGGCAAACTTCCATAGAGAGCATTGTAGGAGAGATTGAGGACTTGCAGCTGATCTAAATCTAATAAGAGTTTTGGCACCGATCCTTTCAAGTTTTTTCCCACAAGATTCAATGTGACCACCCCTTCTGTGGTGAATCAGAGCTGCTAAGACCCAATTTGGAGGAGTTTACACATTTTACCCCCAACTAAAGGCAGCAATTCTCAGAATCTATTCTCCAATCAAGATCAGATAATTCGCCTTTCAGGAATCCTTGTAGAGCAATTACATGACTTTGGTTGCAATTTGTAACTTGTGAATGTAGAACATGCGTCTCAAGGATGAGCATCAGAAAGATCACAAGAACTTGTGCACTTCTCATCGTAGAAGCGTAATTTGGGAGAAGGATTTAGATATCAAATTCTGGCTACAACAGCATCTTTAAGATTTGAGAAGAACAGGTCCGTCGAACCCGTCTCGAACATCACCTAAATTTCTTGATCGCTGAAAATAATTAGCATCATTGAATTGAATGTGTCTGAAACTAATATTGTTTGGTAGGAATTGAATGGGCCTAAAACAAATATCCAATAGTTTATTTAGTGAAATTGACATGTTTTGACATTTGCAGTGGCTTGAGACTTGAGTGAACGAGATTGATATAATGGGCTGGCAGGAAAGAATATGATTATGAAATTCAGTAGTTCAAAATTTGAAATATAGCATATGGACTTGTTCTTTGATAGTGAAGCTGCTGAGCTGTTTCATTTTTCCTTGTTTGCAATGTGACATAGAGATGTATAAGGTCATGGATCTCAAGTTCTTCAACACATGAATGGGTCTCTCTCAGACGTATACAGGTGCCACTCGAAATTAAATCCGAGCCAATCCAGACTTTTGTGCATTTGACCCCTTTTAAACTTTGGACCCCTGTGAATCCTAAACAGATCTTCTTTGCAGCAAAGAAAAGAAAGTGGGATGGTGTGAGCTTTGGTGTTGACCATTATCATATGTTTGATATATGCCCTGGTGTGGGTGTGGCCTAGTGGCATCCAAAGCATGAGAATCATGAACACATTCCCTTCTACCCAGTTGAGTTCCTCCTCACCTGATGTAAAGAGCTCTCTTTCAGGTATGTTGTTATTGGTTTTCTTGCCTCAGACAAAAGTGTTATTCTGATATCTATCTACACAATTGGGGTCAATTCTGCTTTTTTCAAGTTTCCCATCCAACCACCTACCTTATCAGAATTTGAGTGGATGTGTACTCCTGTCCACTGAGGTGTGCCCCTTCTCTGTGCACAAAGACCCTCAAAGGTTCTGTGCCAACTTTCGAGGGGCAAGTGGGACACACCGATTTTGAGGGGCACCACCGGCAACAACATGCTTGCTCCCATATCCCACTCCGCCTCAAAGATTGAAATGATGGAAGAATGATTAAGCAGATGGGAGAGTGAGGCCCCCGTCGATCCCCATTTTTACTTCCTCTCAAACTCTATGCCCAAAGCCCTTCTTATATATCCTTCTTTAAATTTTATGAAGCTTGTGGTATTCATTACCATATCTACCTTTTTGACTATATATGGGGTATATGATTTCAACTCTGGCAGCGGAAAAGAAAATTCTCTCTAAGTTTACTAGGTGTTATTGAGGAGTCCTTTGTCATTGACTAGCATTAGAAGGTCAGGACCAAAAAAACCATCACTAAACAGTTTAATTAAGAATTATTAAACAAGACACTAGGAGTCATCTCGCGTAGGCAGCATTCTACTGCGCACCTGAAACAATCCAGTATTTTGTTATCTTTCAAGTCCGTCCAGGGTAGGGGGCCATGTTGTCTTGTACAAGCCCATGAAATGCACCCTTCACTTGGCCTACAAATGGGCAGGCATGTGCATATGTACCAAATTGACATACATTGTCCAGACACCTTCAAGGGTAACACCACCTTGGCTTTTAGCTCAATTTTCAACGCTGCCAACCAACCCTAGAGTCCTAGACTCTTGACATATGAAGCTAAGCCACCGAGCCCCTTTCTTCCTCACCTCCCCTACACGCCTCGAGCGTACGCTGCGTGTCCATCATGCTCCCGTAGTTGGGGAGAGGTCAATTCTTGGTTTGGCACAAGTTCATGTCCGGCCGCTCAATTTGTACATATCTTAGTTGCACATAGCACATGCACTACCCTCACATTCTTGGCAAGCCTTTGCTGAGCCTTCTATTTTTTTCGTGTCGCCCTTGATTGATCTGCAGTGCGAGCTTTTTCCTAGGTTGGGGTGTACTGATTTGTGTTTGGCATTCAACGTCAAAGTGCATCAATATAATTTCTTGCGCTCCCAATAATGTCTCTTGAGCAAATTTGATAATGATCGACAATATCGAACACAATATTTTTGCGAGCCTCGAATCCTTCACTCTGTTTTTTTCTATTTTATCATATAGTTGCTCAATGGAGCCAACATTGGGAGGAATAGAGAAAGAAGCAACCTTATATTATATAAGGAATCATAATCAGGAGACTCGAAATAAATTATTGAATTCACCAATATGAGTTGAATCAATCGGTGTTCTAACCGATTTAAACAGACATGATTTGCAATAGATGTACTAAGCTCAAAATTGAATTTAAACGTCTCCTTTAATTAAATTATTACATCAAATATTTTAAGACATAATATTGATTACAACTACATACACTTACCCAATACTAGCTGGGAAGCTGGAGAAAAAAAAAGGAGAAAGATTACAGTAGCATATCAATATTGAGGCTAGCAAGAAAACATCCTACCAATGACAGTGATGTGGTGTTAGAAGCATAATACAAAAAATTTGGGGGATAAACCATGATTACTGAGCAATGATTGGGACAAAAGCTTGATTGGTTATAAACATGTCTGGTCGCAGGCATCGGAGGCTTTCAAAACCCCCTCCCCATTGCCCCTAAGTCACACAGCAAACCGCAAACATCTGCCCCAGGAAATCAATCACAAACACCCTGGTCCCACCCGGCCCCACAGTCCATATTATTGCAGCATGGCCCTTGCGCCTGGCCCACACTGAAATATCTTTAAAAAATAATAATAATTGAAGCGTGGAGCCATGAAAGATGCCCCAAGTAAATGCAGGAGGGCCTTGTTCTCAATTCCTTTGGGGTGGCAAAAAAATTTGGAGTGGGCCCGGTCTTATCATATGTTAGATGAGTGGTCTACGTCCCACCACGTGTACGTGGACCCGCGCGTATCAGGTGGCGACAGCTGACACTTATGGGCGCCCATCACCCTCTGCTACGCGCGCCTTCTCGGGTCCTTCGTTTTTAACTCTTTCGCGGGTTTGGGCGTGCACCCGCGCGCGTTGCCTCCCGGTGCGGACGCGCGAGTAGCTGCTTCCCGAGAAGATTCGTACGATCTTTTGTTGATGCACGGCATTTTTACCGCCCAAAAATTTGATCTTTTTACTGTCCGTCCGTTCAGTAGATACGAAAATATTGTAAATAAAAAGAATTCTCCTACAAAATAAAAATATATCTGTATAGAATGTTACGAAATTTTTCTAAAATTTTTTTTACAGTGTTTGGATTGCAAAAAAATAAAATATTCCTTCTAATCTCAAAAATTTTTCAATTTTTTTTCATAAAAATATTAATTTGTAAAATTTTTAAATATATTTATTTTAATTAAAATTAAAATTTATTTTGATTATTTTTTAATACATCAAAATAAATAAAAATTTACAACATTTAATTTTTATATTTTTTTATACAATTTCAAAATGACTAAACATACCTTTAAATATAATTTACATAAAAAAAGTTAACATAACTTATTATGTTTTTTTTGAAAGTATTCGAATGAATGTGTTTTTTTTCTCTAATTAAAAGAGCTATGGACATATTATTTTTTTAAAAAAGTCACTTTGAGAATGAGATGGATATTATTTTATCTTTTAGATTGTATTTTGTTTTTTAAAAAATAAGCTTTATATTGGTCTTCCTAAATCATAATTTTCATTTCAAATATTTTATGTCAAGGTAATTTAAAATTTATGCACATAAAATAAATTCAAGTTCTAATTAAAAAAAGTCATATGTATATAGTGTAATAAGCCCACTCCACTCTTTTTTATTCTTAACATCTATCAATTAAATTCAGCAAGGAAAAATTATTAAAGTTAGCCTTAATAAAGAAAATTGACATTTTATATAAATCGTTTCAATAATTCATTTAAAATTTTGAATGTTGATAATTTTTTTCAAAAATAAAGTTGGTAATATTTTTACAACAAATTAATAAGTTTTTTTTTAAAAAAAAAAAGCTAACAAGAAAATAGTGTGCCGATAGCTACACGCCATGCACTCGCTAGGGTCGCTCGACCAGGGGATATGTCAGTACTCTGACACCGGCCCCACCATTCCAGCCTCCCACATGCCCGTCCCCACTTTCCCATCCAACGGTTCGAATCCCATCCCCATCATCAGACGGCCCGGATTTCACCCTTTCCGATACCCGAAATTTCCGCACTTCGTCGTCTTCCTCCGAATTCGGCCGAACCTTTCACCTTTCTCCCTCTTTAATGGCGGAATTTTAACAACCAGTAAAGGCCGCGCCTTTTTCGTCCTTTCCAGCCCCATCGGAGCTTTTTTTCAGATGGGCGGCGGCGGAGGTGGCGGCGGAGGTGGCGGCGGATGAGGTCTCCGGCGAGGTGGAGGTGAGGGCGGGGGAGGGGAGCTTGGCTGCTTTGGAGCTGCGAGGGGAGCTTGGCTGCTTTGGAGCTGGGAGCGAAGGTGAAAAGAGTGAAGCTTGCTGGTGGAGGGGTGATTGTTTGATGATTTGAGCTGGGGTTGAGTGTGCTGTGTGTTTTGCAAGTGGAGTGAGCTCCTCAAGCTCAAATTGGAAGTGGAGTGTGCTTTCTGGTGTTGGAGTAGAGTGCTATGGTTGATGTCCGAGCGAATGTTGAAGAAGTGACTACTCTGTCTCTGGTGGGGATCCGAGGTTTTGCTCTGTTTGTGCTGTGTTTAGTAGAGTTTTTGCGAATCAGTTCCTCTTAAGGCTTCGACGATTGTTTTCCGGATACAGTTTCTTCCGCGGCAGATTTTTGAAACACTGGCGAGAAGGAAAGTTTGGAACTTTGAGAGGAAACTGGTCGAGTCGAGATTGGGGAGCTGTGATTTAGCAGAGCGTTCCAATTTTCAAATATGAAGGCTTCTTCCTCTTCGGTCTCGTCTCCACAATCGCAGGGCCAAGATGGTATGTCCGGGGGCCACGTTTTTCTTCTTTTGAGTTTCCTTAGGATATTTTGCAAGCTTTGGTTTTTGGGTGGTCTCTCGGCTAGTGTTTATGAGCCGAAGGTTCTGCTTGAAGGCTAATTGTGCGGTCGCAATTTTGTTGTAGGGGAGAAGAGGTGCTTGAATTCAGAGCTTTGGCATGCCTGCGCTGGTCCGCTTGTGTCTTTGCCCACAATTGGTAGCCGCGTTGTCTACCTCCCACAGGGTCACAGTGAGCAGGTGACTATTAAATCTTGCCGGGCTATGCTTATCAGTATATATGTAGCGGATGCAGCAATTTAGCATTATTTCTCTCTATCACTTGTAGGTTACTGCTTCCACAAACAAGGAAGTTGATGGGCATATACCCAATTATCCGAGCTTGCCTCCTCAATTGATCTGCCAACTCCACAATGTCACTATGCATGTGAGTTCTATGATGTTTCCCATTTGACTAGGTGTACTTTAGAAAAGAGGGAAGGCGCAGAAAACTGGACATTCATAAATCTAATGGAATTTCAGGCTGATGTGGAAACTGATGAAGTTTATGCCCAGATGACTCTGCAACCACTGAGCACGGTAAGGTTTTTAATTTTATCTTTGTCTGCAGTTGTTTGTGATTTGTTGGGGTAGACATTGCATCAAAAAATATATTTTTCAGCAAGAACAAAAGGAAACATATATTCCTCCTGATATGGGAATCGCCAGCAAGCAACCTACGAATTACTTTTGCAAGACCTTGACTGCTAGTGATACTAGTACGCATGGTGGATTCTCTGTTCCACGCCGTGCAGCTGAAAAAGTGTTTCCTCCTCTTGTAAGTTTTTGTTAGTGGAGTTGCACGTGTTTATGGATGAGTCTAAGTTGATAGAAAAAAGTGGTTTGGTTTGGTTGCCGTTGCTCCTGATGTAATATGTTTTTTTTTTTATTGTCTTGGTAGGATTTCACTCAACAACCTCCCTTCCAAGAGCTTATTGCCAGAGATCTTCATGATGTAGAATGGAAGTTCAGACACATATTCCGAGGTTTGTGCAAAATTCTTTGGCTATAATATTAGCTACTTTTGAAGGCATAGTGATAAATGGAAGTATCTATTTTTGGTCTTCATCCTTGTATTTGCTATGTAGAGCTGCGATACAAACTAAGAGCAACAAAATTTGGTGATAGTTTATGCTTAAAAGAGTGCTCAAGTAATTTTGGTTGAACAGGCCAACCCAAAAGGCATCTTCTGACCACTGGCTGGAGCGTGTTTGTGAGTGCCAAAAGACTTGTTGCTGGGGATTCTGTGCTTTTTATCTGGTAGGAAAGCATGTTGTTACATTTGTACAGAATATAATTGTAACCAATAGTTGTTTCAGAACCTCTGGATGTATCACTTTTCTGTTGACACAGGAATGAGCAAAATCAGCTTCTCCTGGGAATAAGGCGCGCTAATAGACCACAGACTGTGATGCCTTCATCTGTACTATCTAGTGACAGCATGCATATTGGACTTCTTGCGGCTGCTGCTCATGCTGCTGCAACAAACAGTCGTTTCACTGTTTTTTATAATCCTAGGTATCACGACATGCAAATGCTACACATTTCACATTTTCAATGGCAGCTCCTTTCAGTTTGCAAAGATTTATTTAATTTACATGCAGGTTTCTGTCACATTCATCCAGCTTTACATTATTGCCGTTCTTTTGAACATTTGTGTTTTCTACTGGCAGAGCAAGTCCATCTGAATTTGTGATCCCTCTCTCTAAGTATGTCAAAGCGGTATATCATACACGTGTTTCTGTCGGACTGCGCTTCCGTATGCTTTTTGAAACTGAAGAATCAAGTGTCCGCAGGTATATGACCCATATCACAAGCTTCAAATTGTTGTACAGCTCCCCAGAAATATCATGGACTGGTAGTTTCTCCAAATGTAAAATTTAGTGTGAAAACTTTTGATCTTTGAATTTTTCTTTTACTTCAGGTATATGGGTACAATAACTGGTATCAGTGATCTAGATTCTGTTCGGTGGCCAAATTCACATTGGAGATCCGTCAAGGTGATTACATTTTATTAATTGACTCTATAAACAGATATGAACTTAGGTTGCCGCGGAAACAGATTTTGAACGACTTTTAATAAATTATTAACCAAAATTTAGCCTGGTTTATTGAAAAGCTGATAGAAGCACCTTTTTAGCATTTTAGTAGCACTTCTTTTATTGAAAAGTGTGACTTACGTTCCTCTAGAGATATTATGCATTTGACTGCTAGTTAAATATTCCCAAGAAATTGCATTAGTGCTTTATAAACTTCACAAAATTGCAGGTTGGTTGGGATGAATCAACTGCAGGTGAACGGCAGCCACGAGTATCACTTTGGGAAATTGATCCTTTGACAACTTTCCCCATGTATCCTTCACTTTTTCCTCTCAGACTGAAGCGCCCGTGGCATCCTGGTCTACCATCATTTCAAGGTAGATGTCTTAATTTTGGAATAGTTTCCTAAAAGTAGCAGCTAATGTTGATGTAAAAAATTTGAAAACTAGTCATAATGTAGTGCATTGATCTCTAACATCAGCCTGCAAATTTGCAAGCTCTGATCAAGAGTGTAGCTGCATAATTTTGTTCAAGGTACACGGCGAGCACACATGTAAACTAATAATGTTTTGCAAACTATGAGCTTTTCCATTAATATGCTTATAGCTATTTATTTTATAAACGGTAAACATGCAGTCCAAAATTTGACGGCTGGAAAAACTTTTCCTGTCTGAATTTTGATGTCTGTCATGGTTACTGGAGTACTAAGATGGGTAAAGCACAAACACGGTGCTTGTTTAGAACCTTTTTCTTATTTGCAGTTCTCACGTTTTTGTCTTTTCTTGTTTATGTAGATAGTAGAGATGTGGATAATGGCTTCATGTGGCTGAGGGGAGATCCTGTCGATCAAAACCTTCGAGCTATGAATTTTCAGTCAATTGGAATGGGCCCTTGGTTGCAGCAGAGGTTTGATCCTACATCTATGGCTCACGAGCAAGATCACTATCAAGCAATGGCCGCCACTGCCTTGCAGGACATTAGAGCTAGCGATTCTTTCAAGCAACCATTTATTCAGTTTCAGCAGCCTTTCCAATTTCCCCAACAATTTCCTCGTCAATCCAACCAATTGTTTTCACCCCAAGTGTTGTCCCAACCACAGCAACATCAGACCTTGAATGAGAACTTGTCAGGCATCCATCTTTTGCAGCAGCAGCAGTTTCTGTCATCATTCGATGATAAGCACAAGCAGCAGGTGCAACCGCAGCAGAACTATTTAGAAAGTACTTATCAAATTCCAACGGACCAGATTCAACAGCAGCAATCCTCACGAATGTCATCCTCAATAAACCAGAAAGCCACCGTATTTCCTGATTCAAATATGACTGCAGCCACAGTCTTAACCGCCACTAGTGCACAGGGTGTGTTGGGATCCTTAGGTGATGGAAGTTCTGGTCTTATAAACTTCTCAAGAATTTCTCAACCTGTAGTACATGAGCAGCAGCACCAGCAGCAGACATGGATACCTCCGAAGTTTGGTATGACACCTGCAAGTGTTGTGGGTAATGTGGTATCACTTTTACCATTCCCTGGAAAGGATGGTGCACTAGACACCCAAAACTGTGCCACTGATGTCCAGGCGCATACCTTGTTTGGGGTTAACATTGATTCTTCATCGTCTTTGATCCCAAATCAAGCACCTAATCTTGTTGGTGCCACGATTGAAAATGAGGAATCTTCATTGCCATTTGCAGATTCTGCATACCAGAACTCTCTTGTTAATGGTGTTAATGATCCAACTACATTGCTACAGAATGGCGGTCAATCAGATGTAGCAAATGGAACTTTTGTGAAGGTAACTCGAGGTACTCATTTGTTTAGGAATTCAGTTTGTAGTATGTCAGTGCTCATGAGGAAATATTTGGCAACAACTGTAGGTTCACAAGTCAGGATCTGTTGGGAGATGGCTAGACATCAGCCGGTTCAGCAGCTATCATCAGCTGAGAGGAGAACTGGGTCAGATGTTTGGCATTGAGGGGCAATTGGAAGACCCTCAAAGATCAGGCTGGCAGCTTGTATTTGTTGACAGGGAGAATGATGTGCTTCTCCTTGGCGATGATCCATGGGGGTAGGGCTTTTTTACTCATATTCAATACACACAATGCATGCTAATGCATTAGTAGATTATCATCTGAGCAGGGCTTTGAAATTAAGCAACATATTCTCCATTTTCCCTCGATTGTTCATTACAAATAAAGGCATTTTACATGATCACTTTGCAGGTCATTTGTCAATAATGTGGGGCATATCAAGATACTTTCACCTGAAGATGTTCAAAAATTGGGTCAACAGGAATATGAATCCTTAAACCCAAGTGGAGGCGGCTCAAGGTTGAATGGTGACACAAGGAACCACCACCCATCTGGGATGCACTCTGTTTGTTCATTTGACTATTAAGAGATGGTACCTTTCATTCTAAGGCCTCCTTGTTTCAGTGGCGGCTCATGTTAAGGGAAAGCCAGTTGTTGCGCCCGCACCTTTGTGTTGCAAAGCATGTGCAGGTTATCTCGTAGCAGAAATTTGTTTGCTCGCCTAACCATCATCGCTTTGCAGGTTAGTCCTAATCTCTGCGAACATATAGACCATAGAGGTAACCAGCTTTGGTAATGATTATTTGTATTGTATGTATGAGAAGAAGAAACTCCATACAGTGAGTAGACATGGTTGTCTGTAATTGATGCATACTTGTATGAACAAATTAGCTTCCTTGGATCTAAACTGATGCTAGAAGGTGATACTTTGGCCATCCATGCCCTACTATTTTTACAGGGTCATTGGAACTCTACTATTTAGAACGAGTGTATGGATAGTATTTGTAACGAATAGTTGCAGAACGATAGTTTTCTACCTTGATTGATGTGGCCTAATGAAGTTTTGTCAAAAATGCTGAAATGATTTCGAACTTGCTTTCGTGAAATGGCAAGGATTTGAATACATGGTAAAACCCAGTAATACATTAGAGACTTTAATTGTGTATCCTTGACTGGATTACAGATTGGCAATCAACTTTTTCCTTCTGCTCATATTTTGTGGGTTGCAACTGCCAAGTTGGTGGACATCAATACGATGGAACCGAATGGTTAACGAGGGAAACGTGAATGGCATGATGATTGGATCACCCACCTACTCTTCCCAGAGTGATTCATGAGTTGCATTTATTTTTGGCGTAACAAAGGCCAAATAATGTATCGTTGGGGAAATATGGCGCGAAATGAATGGAAAGATGTGTTTGAGCTCATTTGATAAATCATCAACAATCTACCTCATATATCGAACGAGAAATCAAATTTTTAGATCAGTTTCTCCTACGCATATCATTTGAGACCAGGGACAACTATGATACAACAGTTTGCGCGACGTGAAGGCGCAACCAATACTGTTCTTGCCAATGTCAAGTGAGCAACCGATGTGGAGAAAATGACAACCCATATTGAAAACCACGTCAACTGAGAGAGAGAGAGAAAAAGAAAAAAGAAAAAAAATAGCACGTACGTACGTTAATTAATCCCCGAGGCTGGTCTTAAATACGGGAAAAATAAACAAAACTTTAAAATTAAGCTTCATGGCTCCACCGTAATACTCTATTAATGATGATTAGACTGACCCATCATATCGACCCTATATATATATATATATATATATATTATTTATTTATTTATAAAAAATTTAACTTTCCTCTAATGACATTATAAAAATGCAAAACTACAAACCTAAAAATCTAATTTTCAAAACCGTAGGCCCCTGTTCGCAACAACTCTACCTTCTATTCAAAAACTAGCCGAAGTGTTTCCCTCGTGTTCTTCGTCCCGCCCCGTCCTCCATCGCCGACGCCGCCGTAAAGATGACAACTTTGAGCAGCGGTGCCCTCGCCCACCGTGGAACCTACCGACGCCGCCCGCCGCTCCGCTTGCCTCACTGGGCTGGCGGCGCCGAGGCCTCTCTCCAGAATCTCCATCAAGGCCTGCTCGAGCCGCCGGAGATCCGGAGCCAGGGACGAAGACGGGATGGGCCGCGCCCTCCGCACCATCAAAACCGCTTCTTCCGCCGTGGTCCTGGCCGCCGCGGCGGCGATCTTCGTCGGGAAAGTCAACAACTTTCCGGCGAGGGCAGAGCCGCGGGCGCCGGCGCTGGAGGTCTCAACGGAGGAGAAATCGGAAGAGGGAACGGAGTCGGCGGTGTCTCCGCTGTCGGAGTTCATCGGTTCCCACTCCGAGGCCGCGGCGGCGCTCAAGTCGCTGCTGGAGCGGAAGCTAGAGGACGGGGAGGACACCGAGGCGATGGGGATTCTGAGGAAGCTGGTGTCTGCCCAGCCCAAGGAGACGCAGTGGAAGTTCCTCCTCGCGAGGTTGCACAACGAGCTGGGCGAGGTGGAGGACGCCCGCAAGGTGTTCGACGAAATCCTCGCCGAGGACCCCCTCTCGTTCGAGGCGCTGTTCGAGGCCGTGGTGCTGATGGAACGCAGCGGCGACGGTGATGCGGCGTGGGAGAAACTGGGGGAGGCGTTGGGCATGGCCGAGAGGGAGGGGAAGGAGAAGGAGGCGAGGGATGTGAAGTTCATCATGGCCCAGCTGCGGTCCTTGCAGAGGAACGTGGAGGAGGCTTTGAGGAGCTACGAGGAGCTGGCCAGTGAGGATCCCAAGGACTTCCGGCCGTATTTCTGCAAGGGGGTGATATACAGCTTGTTGGATAGGAACAAGGAGGCGAGGGAGCAGTTTGCTCGGTACAAGGAGCTGGCGCCGGGGAAGGATGAAGTGGAGGGGTTCTTGCAGACGCCGTTGTCGAGGATGAAGTTGTTTGGGACGGAAGCAGAGAGCTGAGTGAGGGAGGAGGTGAGTCCCAATACTGGCTTCCTTATGAACCATTTTTGGCACAAGAGGATTTTGAATAGAATAATTGTTAAAGGCTCCCATACTTGAGGCTTATAATATAATTGCTGTTAGAAGTTACTATAAATGTTTAGCTTTTGTTCGGTTAATGCCCTTGTTCGTCGAGGGAAATTGTTTTGGCGGTGAATAAATTCATCACTTGTGAAAAGGGTACATTACTTTGTGAAATAGGACGGCCTAAACATGTTAAAGTTGAATTTGAGAAATTTAAGTTGCTGAATGACATGGTAACCTCTATGGAGCAGTTCCAATAGCTTTTACTGAGAAATCATGATTTCCAAGAGGAACGAGTTAACTGGCAATTGGAATTTCGTCACCTTCATGCGGACTTACGAATATATTCAGATAGTTCTTTGAGATAACTTGCATAATCACCGCTCTATTTTCTAAAAACAGATCGCTTTTGAACTGATTAATAATCTGTTTACTCCTACAACAAACAAAATTTTAGTGAAGCTTCCACTGCTGCCCTGGGTTGAAAGAGTAAGACTTTTGTGTGGGGCAGTATGAGACATGTCTCTTATAGATGGTCAGATCCCCTCTATAGCTCTTGCAGGTTTTTATCTTCTCCCTGCGGGGATTCTCTGGCATTGCAAGATCTTCCAGGCACCTTACATTTGTTAGTGATGTAAACGACTCGCATTTACCTCGTAAGTACTTTGATAAACCTGTCCTGAAATCAGATCATAGACGAATATTAGACGATTTTTAGAGGCCTCAAGAAAGTAATTGATGTACAGAGAGAGGTATTCAATAAGCTTGAAAGGAAGAAGACATTTCATACAGAGGGCCACCAGATGGTCGATCATCGTAGGATGAGAGGGATGCATATTGAAATGAAGGATGAGAGCGATGAGGTGCCATGGTTGATGATATCGGAGGTGGAACCATCGTAGGAATTATAGGATGATGAATCAGGTGGAAGTTCATCCATGATCCGATGACTGCTTCTTTGGAACCATGTCAATATGAGAGTTCAGACCACAGGTCTTACTTTAATACGAGTTGGCTAGTTAAATATATTCGTTTAAATTTAACACAAACCATAAAATTGACCTTCCAACAGTGCTGCCAAATCGGGTATTAACGATTACAACAGTTGCTTGAAAAAAAACGATTACAACAGTAACATCGCTTCTTATGCATTAATTCATATTAATGATTTGGTAACAGGTCATACCACGAAATGCTATAAAAATTTTTTTACAAAACAAAAGTTTAGTATATCATAGCATGATCATAACGCTTAGTTCTTCAAATAGGGACGAAAAACGGATTGATCATAGAACTTTACATCCGATATCGCACATGAAGCTAAAAACATCTTTATCACACTGAAATTGGGTAGACCATTATCTGTATCAAAAGCTGGTTAACAGAGTCTCTCCTCCTTTCCCTGTTGCTCCAAGGTATCATACAAAGGAGCATTTCTCGTTTCAGGTAGCCAAAAGTTGAGCAATCCACATTGACTGGCCAAGACCCCAAACACCAGAAAAGATAGGGATGGACTCAACCTCCCCAAGACCACCAGAACAGGCGCAATGGCTGCCCCTAGCATCAAAGCCGGCCGCAGCAGGGATACAGCTATGTTCCTCATATTTTTTGGGAACTCCACGCAGTAGATATACAACACATCAAACGCTGTTGAAAGTGCCATGAAACCCAATGATTCTGCAATAAGTTGGCGGAAGGCTTCCCTTTGATATCTTGCCACCGTTGGACCTAAAAAATATGCATAAAATACATGCAGCACCTGCAATATAGGCAGAGAGTGAAAGAAGCAGTCTCCAGTTTGTGAAGCTAAGAAGTACACTGCCAAAGATAACAGCTGGGATCTCCATTATAGCATTCACTGCCACACTAAAGTAGATATCAAAGTTTAAGTTCTCCACGTTGAGCTGCATACCATAATACACAAACCCAATTCCAAACCCTGCAATCATGACAAGGATGATCCTCTTCCTTTCCCACCTTCTTGACCACAGGCTTTCTTGTGATGAAATGGAGGTATGGTCATCGTCGGCATTCAATTTTGCTTCAGATGGAATGGAAATTGTTACATTTGCAGGCAGTTCTTACCATTGAGCCTGGCATATTTGCTCAAGATTACTTTAGCTTCTTCTACTCTCCCTCTGATGGCAAGCCAGCGAGGTAATTCGGAGATGAAGGGCACAATGAGAAGGGAGTACATGAGTGGGAGAAAGGAGATGAGCTTGAACCAATACAACATTTGAACCAATACAATCCACTCACCAACCTCGCTACCAACACCACTCATATGGTACACCCACATGCACTGATACCATTTCCCAAGTCAAGAAGCAAAAGGCGAGGCACTACATGTCAGACATCAATATATGCAAATGCTTGCACCTCACTTCCATGGCTCATATTGACCCCACTGTTAAACGGCAAACCGGAGATTCAATGAAGCTTCTTCTCCACTTATAAAGAGGCCAAAGCATGAATTGAAATTGGGCTCCTGCTACAGTTCACAATAGCTTTGACTTCCCCCCTCCCCACGGACGTGCATTATAAGATTAAACCCTCAAACCCTACCTCTACATATATATCAACCTCAGGGAGGAATCCAATTATATATGCAATTACAAGCTAGCATTCTCATCAATCAGTCTTCCTCATCTTCACAGCCCTCATTTGTTTCAAATCTTTCTTCCGAGATCATTTAGTGATAAAATTCATGAGGAAAGTTGGGGAAATGGGTATGAATGTAGTTACTAGTGTCACAACCTTTGCATGCCTTGTTACTGTGACTTCGTTGTTGTTCATGTCAAACATGGCATGGCACAGTTAACGTCTACCTTCTATGATTCTTCTTGCCCTAAGGCCTTGAACACCATCAAGACTGTAATAAGGAGTGCAGTTTCCGGTGAACGTTGCCTCACACATTCGCCTACATTTCCATGACTGTTTTTTACGGGTTCATATATGATCTAAATGTTTTTCAACGTTTTGTATCATACAATACAATTATAATGGTTAGACTAATAATTAAAAACTAGGTTGTTGGATGTCTAAAAAGATGTGCAATTACTTTTGCAGGGTTGTGATGGCTCCGTGCTTTTAGATGCGACATCCTCCTTCACAAGTGAGAAGGATGCGCCCCAGAATGCGAACGCTGTTAGGGGGATCGATGTTATTGAGAAGGTTAAACTGAAGTGGAGAAGATCTGTCCCGGAGTAGTATCTTGTGCTGATATTCTTTCTGTAGCTGCTCGAGATGCTTCTGTAGCTGTAAGTAAGTCATTTATATGATCATGCATAGCTACTTGGACAGTAATATCATAAGGAATTTCAAGGAGGAAGTAGGATGATTTGGATGATATCACTAATAACTGGAAATGCAGGTGGGAGGCCCATCATGGACACTGAAGCTTGGGAGGAGAGATTCCACAAGAGCCAGCCAAGAGTAAGCCTTTGCAGACCTTCCAAAGTTCACAGACAGCGTTCCTTATCCAATCTTGTCGCAACAAGGGTCTCTCTGCAAAAGACATGGTTGCCCTTTCCGGTAAGACTGATTTATCATAAACGTCCCATATTATATATGCACTTCAATCTGTGTCGTTAATTATGTCTCTAATTATTACCTGATCTTAATTTTTTGATGCGGGTTACGTTATATAGGTTGCCATGCCATTATTGTATACTTACATGTTTCTTGTATGTATCGTCCTAATATATATATATATATATATATTTGAAATATTTATACGTATTCAGGTGCACCACCACCAATGGGCTGGCTAGCAGGCTGTGCAACTTTTAGGGAGAGGTCTACAATGGGAACAACATAGAAGAAAGTTTTGCAAGAACTCGCAGAAGGGGATGGCCTTCAAATGGACGAGATAGGAACATGGCTGCTTTAGGCTTGGTGACTCCCAAGTCCTTTGACAACAACTATTTCAAGAATTTGATTCAGAAAAGGGCCTTTTGGAGTCAGACCAAGTGCTCTTTAATGGAGGCTCCACAGATAGCATTGTGTCTGAGTACAGTAACAGTTCAAAAGCTTTCTCGTCTGATTGTGCTAAACGCCATGGTGAAGATGGGTGACATTAGCCCTCTAAAAGGATCTAAAGGGCAGATTAGAACAGTTTGCGGCAAAGTTAATTGACAAGATAATTGTAGGCATGGTTGGTCTTAATTATAATAAGCCTAAAATCATATTGAAGCAAAAGTTCTGTGACTTTCTAGCAAGATAGTTTTGTATGTGCTAGTATTTTTATAAATACAATCTAAGTGGGCAATGGTACTTACATGTGAGGAAATCAGGTTTCTTAATTAATCATGTGATCTGATCTTTGCATTAGCCTGAACATTAGCATGGACATCGATAAAAACTATGGCCGGAGTCCAGTTGTATTATATATATACATATAGATTAGTTACCAATAAAAAAACAGATGTTTATCAGACAACAAAAATTTTAAAAATATCAAAGTTTTGATCTGGTTTATTTTAGTGGATTGGGAGTCAGCTATCATCGTTGTAATTAGTTATAATTTAGTTCGTAGGCCACGGGTCATGACTATACTATGAAAGGCAAAAAATGCAATATTACGGCTATAAATTGTAGTCAACATTCACTATAATTTTACAACTTCATCAATTGATCGCCTTATATATGATTTCTTTCCACACAAATTAGAGAGTTCTCCCTTTTGGTGAATATATTTCTTATCCACAACCATGTTTGTATAGTATAGTGAATGAATCTTTGCAATTCGTAAATGCCATGTTCTTGCGCATGGAATTGTTAATCATGAAATAAATTATTAACTAGGATCAGTACCTTTTTTTTATAACACAATAATTGTTTGGAGATCAAAGATAATTAAGTGTCCTAGAAAATGTCATTAGCAAGCTAGATTACATATAAATAGTCAAATCAATTAATTAACCATAACTCAAATATGTTAATTAATCTACCATAATCATAAGTAATACTAGAGCCGATGTATGGCAATATATTTGACCACAAAATACAATGTAACAAAGTCAGATATGAGATTATGTCAAAGTATAATAAAATGGGCTCTTTTTACCTTGTTCAAATTCCGTGTCCAGACAATTAAAGCCTCACGCAAGAAACAGTTGAATTTATGCAGGATTCTAATTTGCAGCTGTTCTGCTATGACTTTGGCAACATTTTCATCGAGGCGGCATGCAGCCTTTCAAAACTTCGAACTTTTCTTCTCTTAGTTTTTTAATTTCGTGAATTGTAAGGAAGTATAATTGTTCCAAACTCAAACATCTTATATCCCTTCCGCCCTCTCTATATATGTGTCCCCTCGTTTGATCTGCTTCTACTCATCTCAAATCTCAATCTGTTCTTCATAATTTCTAGTGCAATTGTCTGCCTCCGAAAGATAGCTATACAGCTTTGCAACAATGAATCCTGCTTCTAGTAGGAATTTTCTATCATCTCTTTCCCTTGCATTTGTTGCTACCACGTTTCTGATTTTTGTGTCCAGCAATTCATGCATGGCCCAGTTATCCTCCGCCTTTTACGACAGAACATGTCCGAGGGCCTTGGATACAATCCGGGCAGCTGTTAGAACAGCAGTCTCGCGCGAAAGGAGGATGGCTTCCTCCCTCATTCGTCTTCACTTCCATGACTGCTTTGTCCAAGGCTGTGATGCCTCCGTCCTGATCACTGATGGAGGAGAGAGGAGAGCGCTCCAAAATGATGGCTCCATTAGAGGATTCAGTGTGGTTGATGACATCAAATCCAGGGTTGAAAGTGCTTGCCCCGGTGTTGTTTCGTGTGCAGATATATTGGCTGTGGCAGCTAGAGATGCATCTGTTGCTGTAAGCTAGCTTCCTATAGCTTCTAATTAATTAAACTTCTTATATATTTATCCAATTACTATACTATATATATATATATATAAATATTAGTCGTGTTTCTCTTACTTCAATTTGTTGAATATTAGATCAGGCGTAGGATAATTAATGCAAAAGGTTAGTTAAGGAAGTATTTATAATTGATGGATGTTCATGCATGCGGGGGCAGGTCGGTGGCCCTTCATGGACAGTGAAGCTAGGTAGAAGAGACTCCACCCGTGCAGGCAGCCAAAGCCTCGCTGAGACTGACCTCCCAAGAGCTGACAATGAACTTACTGATCTTATCTCATTATTCAGCAGGAAAGGTTTCTCTGCTAAAGAAATGGTTGCACTCTCAGGTAATTAATGGTCAAGTTGAAGTACTTAATTAGTTTTAACGCTAATACAATGTATACTTGGAACATCTTATGATTCATGAAAATTAATTGATTAAATGCAGGTTAATCATTTAATTTCCAAATAATAGAACTCAAGCTGCTATTAATAATCATCCGGAAGAAAACCTGCATCTTTAATATTTTCCCTAGCAAGTCTTGAAGTCGCATACTAATAATGATTTATATTGTGCATGATGCATGCATGTTTAGGCTCTCATACAATTGGGCAAGCGCAATGTGTCACATTCAGAAACAGAATATACAGCAATGACAGCACCATCGACGCCGGATTCGCCAGCACACGGCGAAGGCGGTGCCCGGCCAACGGCGGCAATTCGAACTTGGCACCCCTTGATCTGGTTACTCCGAACTCTTTTGACAACAACTACTTCAAGAACCTGGTGCAGAGGAAGGGCCTCCTCCACTCGGACCAGGTTCTCTTCAATGGTGGCTCAACTGATGGCTTTGTGACCGAGTACAGCAACAACAGGAATGCCTTCAACTCGGACTTTGCTGCTGCCATGGTGAAGATGGCCGACATGGATCCTCTCACTGGCACTGCAGGGGAGATTAGGTTGGACTGTAAAATCTTGAACTGATCATCTGAAGCGTCCAAGTACATATACGATGCATGGAAGTAGTACACTACCATTCAAGTTGTTATTGTATGTGCAAGCAAGGGTGATGAAATTGTTGAAGTGTCTGTAGCTATAGCGGCATTGGTTTGTTTGTTTGTTTTAATATGTACATTTGCGTATGTTTATTAATTTGAGTTCAGGTCAATGATGTCATTACATTGTGCTGTCTACAGTTATCAATAACAAAAAAAGTTATAATATATAAAATTTATTGTTTTAATAAATAAATGCTAAAATTAATTTTAATTATAGTGCATAGATACATAAAAGACCTAGGGAAATATGGATAAAATTATGTAAACTTTATTTGGATTAACTAAAATTATGTTTAATAAACAGTAGTTATTAACGCCCAAAAACTCATCTAAAGTGAGTATACTAAAGTATTATAAACTACTTCCCAATACCAACCCTTTTCCCAACGAATCCAGCCACCGCCCGATGGCTGCCATCAACCGACTCGTCAAGCTCCAAGCTGTCGTCAGACCACCGAAACGACGGTCAAGCCTTCGGTCTGGCAGACCCCAGCACAGTTGCTGGCCCTGCAGCAAGGGCCCTGGAATTTGTGGCTAGGGATTCACATCCTGCCCCTGCCACCTTTGGCCCCCTATCTCACCTGCAACATTTCACAAAGAACAAGTAAACAAAACTCGCGCGCGTGTGTGTATTTTTTAATAAATGATTAGGCAAAACAAGGAAAAAATTGAAGAGGAGAACCCGTCGCCATGAGAAGCAGCAGAGCCAGCACAAAAATGGCAGGGAAGAAGCGAGCTCCGGACTCTATAGAACGCTAATTATAACTAGTGGTAGCCAAGGATTAGTAATTAACAAGAGCAGGAGAGAGTGGCGTGATTGGATGCTTATCTGCTGGGATAAACAGGTGCCATGCATATAGAGCAGGCAACGACTTCTTCTAAGATAAATGGTAATTAATTAATAGTTGTGATCTATTGTACTTGAAAGAAATAAGAAAGTTGTGGACATAAATTAGCTAGTATAGCTTCAGTTAACTGCGTGGGCACACGCAAGTGTATATTTTGTAAGATGTTATGAAGTTAGATAAAAATGATCAATGGAGAGGGACCTTATCGCAATACTTTCCATATGTGCCTGCTTCTGGACTCAAAAGCTCTCCAAGGCCGCCTCTCAAAACATTTTTATCGCCGAAAGTGTACATAAAGTTAAAAGAGAGTTCATCAATATATAAAATTTTTTTACACATGGGAGCCCATCAAACGTTCTACAAATCTACGTGATGGCCAGTGTACACTCACTTTTCTTTTATAAGAAAATCACAAGTGATAATATCCGCCCACATATCCGAACTAGCCCATTTTTTGGTCTTCTAAATCATCAAGTGATTTCACGTCACGAAGGGCAAACTCCCTTTACGTGCTGCAAAAATATGGAGCCTAAATAGGTATAAATGGCTGACGCATTCTTGGCATATTAACAGATAGCTTCTCCCTGTTCAAATTTCTGGGTTTTATTTATATAATGTTGATAGGGTTGGCGTTTGCACCTTGTGGTACTACCTCTAATATTCGTATTTTCTTGAAATTAATAACTTCAATTTGATGGTCGTGTTCATTACTGTTTTATACACTTGAGAACCTGAACATGATAAAGTTAATAATATTGGTGAATTCTTTCATTTGCGATAAATTTGAATTGAAAAATAATTATAATAAGATACAGGTGGGGATCAGAAAATGCATGAAGTTCAATAAAAAACTGAGACAATGGTTTCAACCAAAAATACGTGAAAGAAACATAAAGCTTTTAGGCAGTTCTTGATCCCTTGTTTTGGTATACACGCCCAGAAATGAGGCTTATGTGAACTTACCATCGCTGATAAGACCTTTAATACCATTTATGAGGTAGAAAAATGCATCAAAACCTACTCCGATTATGTTCGCAATACAGATGAACCTATATGCTATGCTAAGATTTGGGGTTACAAAACTAGCATAAAGCCATATGACTATGACCACGCTTCTACATTATACCTACCTTCCCTTTCTAGCTTCTTGAGCCACCTTGAGGCGGATTCTCGGGAAAGACCACTTTCAATAGACACAATTTCTTCCATAGCAGATAAAACATCAGCTGGCATTTTTGTCGCCGAACCTGCAATATAGACAGCAGCCCCAGCACAAAGCAATGCCCA
This sequence comes from Piper betle, assembly GCA_033002965.1. Classification (NCBI taxonomy): domain Eukaryota; kingdom Viridiplantae; phylum Streptophyta; class Magnoliopsida; order Piperales; family Piperaceae; genus Piper; species Piper betle. The sequence goes on along the minus strand of JAURVB010002447.1, from coordinate 46,151 downwards.
AATCCGTTGCCGTTCTTCCTTCATCTTGTGCTGCACGTAAATCTTTTCTGGTTGATCTCTTGAGAATGCCACAATGATGCCGCCTCCCATTCCTTCAGATAATATTCCGGAAGAATTCGTATGAGCCAGCCAGAAATCTCGATACAGAAAGTCTCCATCCTCATTTCGACAGCCAAAAAGAAAAGGATAGGTGCTGTAGCTTCATGCTTTCTTTGCACTCCTCGTTCCTCCACAAACGCACGAAATGGAGCACAGCCAGTTCCAGGTCCAACGAGAATAAGAGGTAGCAAAGGAGTCGGGGGAGGTAGCGTACCCTTCTTGATCCATGCAGGAATAGGTTTACCTAATCATCATCAGAGAATCAGCCTCCACTACTATTCAATCTAAGAATGCAAAAATTATACAGGTCCAATTTATTAGAATAGTCCCAACTCTTACAATTTCTTTTCCCATTTTCCACAACATGACGTGATTTTGTCACTATTGCTATGAAGCTGGTCGGACTAAAAAAATGATGCACTAATGTATGCACTACCATCGTATACCTTTATGAGGATCAAATCCAGCCAACCATGTTGAACACAACCCAGATCGTTTCCTCTTTAAAGGAGTCATCCATGATACAACATTAACTGTTAAATGCACTTGATTAGGATGTGCTGAGAGTGAAGAAGAAATTGAAAAGGCTCTTGTTTTCAGTGCTGGAACTACTTGCACCAACCATTCTAAGGGGATCTCTACAGAGGGAAAATCCTCAAGAACCTGCAAAGTGGAAGTTAGTATGCATATCAGAGATGCAGCAAAGCCATCACAAAGGAAAACACAAACGAACAGGAAGTAACTTCTTACCTCTAAAACAGTTCGCCGCTCCTTTTGGTTATATGCATATAAATCGTCTCGTCCTAACGGAGAAGCAAAATATTCCAGCTTTTCTTTTTCATGGTCAGCGGCAGCAAAAACTCATAACCTAGAATCAAGATGCAAATAATTCAGCATTTTCAATGTGCATACCCGAGATTTGACAGCTTTACATCAGCATTGATCATGCAAAAAACTTCACTAAAAAATATACACACAAAAGAGATTCTCCAAAATGTAACCATATCCAGTTGCAAGCCTCTCTGATTAAATACAAGCTTATGCTTTAGAAAAGCATCAATTGCCCCTAATCCTCATATTTAAAAATATCACAAGCAGCAAATTCAAAAGGACATGGAAACACCATATACAATATCCTTAAAGATGAAAAATAGACTAAAATAAAAAGAACTTTACCGTCTGCAACCAGAAGTCCACTTTTTTTTACATATGCCAACTTATATTTTTATTTAAAATATTACCCTCCACTGTCATCTAATTCCTTTCGACTTTCTTAGTCTCATTCTACTCCCCTTAGCCACTCCCTTCTTCAGCTAACGTTGCTGCTTATCCTCGTTTCACACACAGGTAAGAATTTCGATAAAATAAATATATCCATCTTTTGCCATATTTCTTCACACACAGATGGTTGATATGGATGCTTAATAATCAGATATTAGTATTAGGACACATATGTTATCAATAGAAAGTTCACTCTGCTAGTGAAAGTTGCATTGGAAAGCTTGAATTTTCTTAACAACTGTTCCCAATTTCAATAGCACAATTCCTGGATTTAAGAAAACCATAGGCAGGTAAATTTAACACTTCCTACATGTGCAACTTTTTGTTTTTACTTTGCACATGGACAAACGAGCAGCAAACAACAAGCAAACTAAACCACAAATGGACAACACTCAAACAATTACAGCAATAACATTATAACCCCAAGCAATATTCAGTTATCCATATCACAAAAAATCACTCATTTTAATATAAGGAGTCACTTATCAATATAGCAAATAATTACTAATTTTAAAATGATTCATTTCTCATTTTCATGTCACCTCAAAGAAAAAACGTCTTGGAGATGCAGATGATATATCCATAGTCTTTTCCACATAATCTCGAAGTTTGATAGGCCCCACTAACTCAGGGGAAGAAAATCAACATCATTTTGCCGAATCTGCAAATTTTTCCATACCTACAATTACTTGATGTGGCAGAGAACAATGAAGGAAGAAGGCAAAATAAAATTTATAAGAGTAAAAAAGCAACTGAGCCAACTATAAGATGCATAATGTTGATCTGGACTTTAGACTGCCGCTTATACATTATAAATAACTACCGTAATATAAGAATCGGGATTTAGATTACAGCGAATCAAAAATGCATCCACTGCTGAAGGATCCTGACTAGGTAGAATCTCAATAACATCTCCCACTTGGTACTCAATCTCCTAAAAAGAACCATCAGACAGATTTTAAATAGTATAATATACTTACAATAAACCAACAAGTAAAAGATTCACGCATGGCAGCCATTTTTTTACTCACTGACAAAAGTGGTTCAAATTCAAAATGACGAACATCCCTGACATATCCTGACTTTGTTAAAGTTTTGTTCTCTGTCTACATCCAAAATCAAAGATGTCAACAACAGCTAATGTCGAATGCAGGTTAAAAAACTTGATCACTAAAAAACATTACATACTAATACATGAACAGTTAAGAACTATGAGGCTAACTATAAGATGAAAGACCAAAATACCATCTGTAAAAATAAATCCGGTCTAATGTTGTCTCTGTGAAATATCACAGGGGACATATAACGGGCTCTCTCAATTAGTAGCTCGAGAGATTTCAGATCTGAACAGAGAAAAATAATGTTGAACTCACATTAGCAACAGATAGTTCCATCACTCGGACAATACTTTAAACCTCAAAACTTACTATCTTGTGTGAGACTGTAACCTGAAGAAGGTAAGTTCTGAGACTGGACCTCGTTGGCATCATTAAAGGTAATTTGAACTTTGGGACGATCCAAAGATCTTGTGTTCAACCTTTCCAAGGTATAAGGAAACATGGTAGGCTTTGTTTGTTTTAAAACTTTCCACAAATTTAATAACCAAGGATCCAAAGCTGCTTCATACCTAAAAATGAAAGTATAAAAATTTAAAGATATGAAAAAAATCATACTGGGTGCACTTATCGATCTCTGTCACTCTATACCTCCCCCCATACCAGCACTAGCTAAATAGTCAGATAGCAAAAGTAAAATAAATTATAAATGCAGCCTACTTGTTGAAATCTTAATGATTTCAACTGATAGGATAACAAGTAGAGTAGATAGTAAGAGGTCAGATTTTTTCTCTCAGCCATCAACCTTAAGTTTATTCAAATATTTATAGGGATTACACGTACATGAGAGGGATCACAAATTCAAATTCGTGATCCCATGAAAATAGCAGCAGCTAACCATTCCCTAACATATATCCCTAACACACTCAACTTAGTATATGAACAAGTTAGCAGTACAACTTTCTCAACACTTTCCCTCAAGTTGAGCTTAGTGAACAAGGTTCAACTTGGAAAATAACTCTTCATGTCTAGTTCTTGACAGTGCTTTAATGAAGATGTCAGCAACTTGAATTATTGTACTTATATGTTTCAGGCATATGGCCTCGTCTGCAACTTTACCTTTACAAAGTGACAGTCAATCTCTATGTGTTTTGTTCTTTCATGAAAAACTAGATTGTTAGCAATATGGATAGCTGCTTGGTTATCACACCATAGGCACATGGGAACTGTAATAGGAAATCCTAATTGTCCCAAACCTCAGTTGTTGCCTTAGCAACAGATTGTATTCAGCATCTGCACTCGGCCTAGCTACTACTGTTTGCTTCTTACCTTTTCACATCATAATATTTCCCCCAATAGAGACAATAGCCACTCATAGACCTTCGATCATAACAGCTTTCTGCCCAGTCAGAGTCTACAAAACACTGTATTCTTGTAAAACAGTCCCACATCTGATGTCCTCTTAAGTATCTCAATATTCTACTAATGGCTTCCCAATGACTTGTTCTCGGTTCTTGCATAAACTGGTTAACTAAGCTAACAGCAAAGGAGATATCAAACTTTGTTACTGTTAAATAGATCAATTGTCCCACAAGCCTCCTACATCTTCCTGGATCTGCCAGCTTATCTCCACCATTTGGCTCCAATTTAATTGATACTTCAGCAGATGTATCTACAACTTTTATATTTTCACACTTCTTTGTCTCTACAATTCCAGACCTATCATTGCCTGAAATAATTATGCCATCCACATATACTATGAGCATACACAACCTGCAAAGGAGAATTTAACAAACACCGAATAGTCTGATATGGTTCGACTAAACCCAATCTCATGAAGCAAGTTGCTGAACTTCTCAAACCAAGCCCTTGGGGACTGCTTCAAGCCATAGATGGATTTCTTCAACAAGCAGACCTTGCTTTCCTCCCCCTCAACAACGAATCCTGGAGGTTGCTACATGTAAACCTCTTCACAAATGTCACCATTAAGGAAGATATTCTTTACATCCAGTTGGTAGAGAGGCCAATTATAGTTAACTGCAAGTGAGATTAATAGTCTAACAAAGTTAAGACAACTGGAGAAAAGGGTTCATGGTAATCCAATCCTTGAGTCTATGTATAAACCCTTTGCTACCAGCCTAGCTTTGAATCTTTCTACTTCACCATCTTATTTAAATTTTAATAAATACCCACCCGTAACCAACCACCTTCTTTCCTTTTGGTAATAATGTTAACTCTCAAGCATTTTTTTTTTGATAAAGTAAAAATTCATTTCAAGAACCACCAAAGGGGCAAAGAAATACAAGGGGGAAAAGGGCTCAAAAAGTCCTTGCAGAATTACATCCAAAAGTCTAAAACGAAATCACAATGATCAATAATTCTTTATTTGTAGTTTAGGATTTCTGAAGTAAGTTTTACTTGAGAAATAATGGATATAGCCAACGAGCCATGGTGCATTTTAAGATCTTCAAATATTTTTTTATTTTGCTCATACCAAGTGGAAGCGACGTAAGCAACAAAAAGAGACTTCAAGAGAAAACTTACATGCTTGTTTTGCAAACTAGCAGGTAAGAAGCCAATTTATATCTTTATCAAAAGAGTTGACTCGATGAAGCATGTGGTATTTTTAAGAGACTAGCTTTCAAACTTGTTTACTATAAGAGTACTCAAAGAATAGATAGTCTCTACCTTTTAGGCAAGCCTCACAAAGAAAGTATCTATTAGCAAAACAAAGTTCTTTTTTTTAAGATTGTCTAGAGTTAAGATCCCATTTGACATGACAAACCAAGCAATGAACACATGCCAGTTTGTTTGATATTTAAACCAAACAAGAAGGTGTCATAACACTCTTGGAGAAGGAAATCTCAAGAAGTTCCAACAACTCTTGAAAGAAAATTTCATGTAGAGAATAACCACCCTATGCTATCATCCGCATGAGATAAGAAAGGAGTATTCTCATTTAAAAGGTTTAGTGTTTCTTCTAGTGCTTGTAGTATCTGAGGTGAGGACCTAAGAACCTTGAATGATGGATTGAGATATAGTCTGGGAAGTGTTTGCCCCAAGATTTGCAATTGTTCGATGACCGAGTCTTTAGATGAGGGAGCAATGATTAAGCTAAGGGTCAAGCCAAGTGAACATGTTCATGTCATTGCCAATTCTATAGAAATAATCATAAACTATTTTTTCTCTTAAGGAAATAATGTTGTTTCAGGCGTGAGACCCACAATTTGTGCGCACAGTCCACCTTGTAAATAAACTCCATAAATCTACTTCACCCACAAACTATTTTTATTTGTTAACACTCGCCAAAACACTTTGCTAGTCCAGCTTTGTTAACCTCAGAAATATCTCAGATACCAAGACCACCTTCTAACAAGGGCTTGTAAATCCGCATCCAGCTACCATTGTGGAAACCCCTGGCATGAATGCTTAGAAACTTGACATGACTCACATTCTAGACTCAAGACCAATTTCAAAGAAGGAAGAACTAATTTTAACTTGGATAAACTGGGATGCCCTAATCGAGTATGCCACCTTATTGCTGACTCTTAAGTTGCACACATTTTAACCACAGCAGCTTTTGGTTTGCTTATTTCCAAAATGTACCTCCTACTGCATCCATGCCCAATCACCTTTCTAGTTGTTGCATCATGAAATACACACTTGGTTTTAGTAAACAAAATTGAACAGTTAAAAGAAGTAGACAACTTACAAACTGACAATAAACTGGTTAGAAACAAGGGAACATACAACACATCTTCAAGGAAAAGATGTGGTGTTATCTCTACTTTTCCTTTGCCCAAGGCAGGGGAATTTTGACCATCAACTAATATAATTTTCTTGGGTTTGGGAAAAACATAAAAGGAGATAAACACTCTTGGATCACCAGTCATGTGATCTGAGGCTCATGGATCTATAGGCCAAGAGGTAGAAGGTGGATCATTGCTGGTTGCACTCCCATAAACAAAAACAACAGACGTCAAGGTGGTTTCAGGTTGGGCAATTTTCAACATGTGCTCGAAATCTTCATGAGAAACAGTCACTGAATTCCCAGAATATGATGTAGCAGAAGGTTGTCCAGCTATAATAGGTGTTGCAATGATGTATGTGGATGAAACTTGGTTGTGCAACTGCTTTGCCCAATCAGGTTTCCCATTTATGCCAACATTTATCTTCTATATGCACTTTACATGACAAAAATCACAATACCTGTCTATTTCCTGATGCTTGTTCTCCCACCACCACGGCTGGCTCCCCCTCAACCTCTACCTCTACCCCTTGAACGGTTTAAAGGAGGTCTACTGTTGACAACCAGGGAATTTTTCTCTTCTTCTTGAGGAGCATGTGCCACAATCTTGAAAAGGCTACATTAAATAGAGGTAGTTCAGTACCTGATAATAATTGATTCTTCGCAGATGCATACTACGAATCTAGTCCAAATAAGAAAGAAACCGCTTTGAGTTGTTCTCTTTGTCTCTTCCAGATCTCCAGACTGGGAGGAAATGGTTGGTACAAGTTCAGCTCTTCCTATATTCCTTTAACAAAACTGTAGCAATTCTTCAAAGACTTGGCGCCTTGCTTCATTTTGAAAATCCCTTCCCACAACTCATATATACGATTCACATTGTTATCAAAAGCAAAAGAACCACTTACAAAAGAATACACCTTATAAGCAATGTCCAGTAAAATGATATCTGCACTCACATGTGGCTCCGTAGAGTTCCAAAGCCAGGGACGCACTTGAGCATCCTCCTTTATCCATTTTGCATTAGGTTCTCCATTAAATTCCTCAATATAGTGAAGTTTATCCTTCGAAATGAGAAAAGTTCGAATTGCAGCAGACCAAGGTGAGAAATTTGAAGCTCCAATCAGCTTAGTGGAGGTGATGGAAGATCCATTTAATAGATCTGTCAGGGTTCTCAGATGTTGCCGCAGGAGCTTTCCCTTTAGCCATTGCGAAGAAAGGAAAGCAACATGGATAATAGTGGAGAAGAAAGCTAAGAGCTTAAACAGGGAGGATAATGGAGGTAAAAGATCGTCAGGCTCTTGATGTCATGTTGAAATCTTGATGATTTCAGCCGATAGGATAACAAGTAGAGTAGATAGTAAGAAGTCAGATGTTTTACTCTTAGCCATCGACCTTAAGTTTATTCAGATATTTATAGGGGTTACACGTACATGAGACGGATCACAAATTCAAATTTGTGATCCTATGAGAATAGCAACAACTAACCATTACCTGACATATATCCATAACACACTCGACTAAGCAGTTGAACAAGTCAGCAATACGACTTTTTCAACACTACTCATTAACCAAATTGGTTATTCCAATTTGTAAATCATATTTTCCTAGACCTACAAGTTTAGATAAGGTATCCACATTTTATGTCAAGTTCTAATAATTTTATTTTTGTGATATTGGCTTCCAATTTGCAATCTAATGTACATTTGATATTAACTGGCAAACAAGGGAAAAAAATAAAGTTAATGCCTTTGTTATTTGATGTTATCTTTACTATTGAAAGTTTTATCGGCATAAACAATGGCAACCAACTGAATAGGATCATCACCATAATATAACTGGAATCATACCCGGAAGGATGTTGATCATCTCCCAAGCCTTTTTCTATCAAAGGATTTGCACCAAGGTCGGCAAGTCTTTTGTCCAACTTCTTTGCAGAAAACTACAGCCAAAAGCTGACCAATTCAATTCTATGCATGAAATAGCTTCAATGGAAAATGCCATTTTTATGTACAAAGCATCTTTAATGGAGAGGAATTGTCAGTTATTATACCAGGAGGAGAAAGAGGAGGGGAGGATGACATGCATAATAAAGCCTAATGTGGTGACAATGATAACAAAATGCATAACTAAAGCCAATGAGAAGACAACTGCAAAGGTTTAAAATGGAACATGTCTCCTCATATGAAAGAGCAACCATGGAAATACAAAGTAAACACTGAGACAAATAATCAATGTGGTATGAACTCAAGATGGGCAGCGAGCAATGAGAGAAATAAAAGATAGCCCACCTCCTATTTAACATTATCATGTATCTAAAACACAAACAAATAAGGGGAGAAACGTTTAATTTTACGGCCAATTACTAAATTTGACTCAATAGTTCTGAATTCTCAAGTAAGGCATAAAAATTAACAAAAACTTATGTGCAATAAATAATAATACATAAAACAAACTTACGTTAAATTTGTTATAGCCAGAATCACCCAACCCAAATACTGCACATTGAAGTCCTTGCAGCCAGTGGGGGCTTAAACTTCTTTGGAGAAGGAATCTCCAAAACACCTACACAAACGAGTGATAAGAGAACAAGCACATTTTTACTTTGAGATTTTCTAATCATGTTACCATACAATGTGTATGACAACACCTTCATCGAATCTGGTGGATCTCCCTGGCCAGTTGTTGAAACAACGAAAACAACCACATCTTGGAAAGGCAAAGAACTCTGCCAAAGCATGCAACCACACTAGCTAAGGAACATCAATATATTATTAAACCAAAAGTGAACAAAGTAACCAAATTTCTTCCCTACCGCATCGAAATCATCCATGGAGAAGATAGCGACAGGGCAACCTAACCTCACCGCTTCACGTCCAACTCGCTCAGCAACATCCAAAGCATTCCCCGTTTCGGTTGCATATAGGATTAACAGACGCTCGGGTGGATCATCCACGGCCATGCTCTATAGAAAACAAATGAAACCGACATCCACAAACAAAAAATATAGTTAACAGTATGACATCACACATCGTTGAATTCATATGAGTCCATTTCGAGGGAGAAAAATGACAATAAAATCAGATTTTCGATCAAGGAGCTCCAATGATGCATTCAAAACTGTTCCCCAATCACGATCGTTCCGAACAAGCACCCTACTTTCGAACTAGTGGAAATCGGAGTGGGTTGTAAAGAAGAAGAGATCCAGAAGACGATTGACATACCAGATTGCCGGCGGGAGGACAGCACTGCGGATTCGAATTGAGTTTAGAAGCTTCGACGGATAAGAAATTGGGGGAGCGGCGGCGGCAACGGTGATCGATGCTGCCAATCGAACCGCCGGCGCTAACTGATCGATGCTGTTTTGCACTGCAGCACAGTGGACAAGGAGTAGAAAGCACCCAATTTGGTTAATCTCCTAATTCTATATATATATATATATTAAAAATAATGAGCTGTACTTAATAAAAATGAGAATTTTTTATAATATTATCAAATGAAGAAAATCAAGTTTAATTATAATAAAATAGAAGAAAAAAAATTAAAAGTACTTTTGTTGGCAACCAATCTAAAAACATAAAATTTAAAAAAAATTAAGTAAAAAAGTCGATTGAGACTGACCCGGGGAGTTAGATCCGGCGGCCGCACTGAGGCAAACGATTAGTACGACGCACAACCGGATTTACCTTCACAAAGTAAATGGACGACTTCAAAAATCTTTAAACCAACCCAATTAATCGCTTAAGCACATCGATTTTCTTCCCCTCGTACTCACTGGTGGTCGTCCCCAGAGTCAAAGATGTGGGATTTTGGAGCTGTTAGCTGTGTCGTGTGCCATGGCTTTTGGGTGTACAATAATATAATAATAAGTCCAGATGGCTGTTTTCATCTAGTCTATCAATGCAAGCTTAAAATCAGAGTTCGCAGTTTGCACTCTCATCGCGCCGCAATATTAATGTGTTTTGAAATAAATCAAGAAACCAAATTCGCTCCTTTTCAGCCGAAATTTTGGTAACAAGCACGTATCTTACGAAGCCAGAATACCAGCTAACGGTTTCCCGCATTGTCTTTAAATCATGAAGATCGACTAGACAGGCTCGCACAAGAGCGTCCAGAAATCTAATCTAAAATTGTATAAAAGAAAAAACAAATGCCTGGAATTGTACCTCGCTTCAAATTTCCAGAATTACATTTCCTGTTGCTTAAAAGTTTAGAGCAAGCAATCTTGATGATTCACTTAGTTGTTATCGGTCAATTAGAAGGGATAAACCATAGACGTCTAAGGACATATTACATGTATTTATAACGTATTCTCACATCTATACTTCAAACCTTCCTTCACCCTCATCCCTTCCACCCAGAAAAATCGTTCAAGAATGACAAGGAAAACGGAAAAACCAATTTTGAAATCGCATGCTTTCTTTGAACATGGTATGGTTGCCATCAGACGGAGCATGTACCTAGCAACTGAGGTCAAATATTTCAATAACTTAAAACAAATAATTTCCTGAGCCATTATATATACGAGCAAAATTGGGGACATTGATGAAGATGGCAAGCATAAAATTGTAGTATAGAATTAAAGTTGGATGACTAAAATGAGGAGTTGCTTGAAGTGTTATGTGACAAATAAGTTTCTATAAATTGAAAAGTAAATTTTATAGATCGGTTATTCTTTCAACATTACTTTATAGAATAGAATGTTGGGCAACAAACTAAATGCACATTAATAAAACAAGAGTAGATGAAATGTAAATGTTAAGATGGATGTGTGAAAAAACTTTTAAAGACCAAATTCCCAACTATACGTGTTCAATTAATAATGGTATTAATTAGAAAAAAACAGATTTGGTTGGTTTGGGCATATGGAGATGCATCTTAAAAGATATGCCATGTCATTTTACCAACATATTATAGGATTAAAAGAATATGGATGGAAACAACAAAAAAGACAAGGCAAAGTTAGAGTTAAACGTTAATATAGTTTATAATAAGATGAAGTGGAAGGAAAGAATATGTAACCCGAACTTGATAGGGTGATGATGGCGGTGACAGTGCTGACTATATTTAGGAGGTAGTAACCATGAATGCAAGCGAGAATTAAATATTATTAATTTGAAATATCAAAATTAGAATTGAACGTAAATAAGAAAGCGAGCATTGGATTCAAATAAATGTTCAAGAAGCCAAAGCAAGAAATCTAAAATATATCAATTCCACTCAATTATAAACAATATAAAAGTTCAAAATTTTTCCTCATATTTTTCAATTAAGGTCTGTTTTGTTGTCCATAAATCACACAAAATAAATGTAGAAGTTGGTGGTAAAATTTTTTGTATGTATTTGAATGTCTTGAAATTTAGTCAAAATTTTTTTTATTTTAATTAAAATAAATTTATGTATAAAATTGTACAAAATAATATTTTCTTATAAAAAAATAAATAAAATAGAGGGAAATTTTGGATGGCATCTACATGTGGAAATAAATATTTTATTTTCATTTTGTTTTCTTACTAACCAACCATGTAAATAAAATATTTAAAATTTTTAGGTTATTTTATTTCATTGCATATCTAATTCATACGATTTTTTTTCATTTATATTATTTGTGTGCTAACCAAACAGACCTTTATGAAACATAAATGAAAACAACTTTTGTTTTCCCCTCAATGCAAATCTTCAAATATAACAACTCAATATGCTCCATGTTCATAAGCTCAAGAAACCAAATGAGAGAACTCACAAAGATTCTTGTTGTGTGTGTGTATTAAAGTTTCTAAATAGTGAAATTTTTTCATCCATTCAGAACCTCTCAAATAAGAGCAGAAGAGTTCATTGTTACCCATATATATGAGATAATACACGAAACTTGTTGCTTACATATATGCTCAAACCCACCACTAAATCTAAAACCTAGACCGAGTTTGAGTTTGTTCATCTCCTAACCAGCTAATTAAGCTCACAACATAATCACTCTCAAACTTACCAATTGTCCACATCTGAGATATAACAGGGCATGGGCGAAGTATTCCCTTTGTTGTATGTCCAAGATATAATAAGTTACCAATTGCCTTCGTTATCCCATATTATGCCAACAACTATGGGGAATACTGGCTCATACAGAAACATAAATAGTAACAAAGTTGAAAGTTTTGAGTCCAAGAACAGCATGTTTACATATGAATGAGACCAGCAGAAGTTTTAAGATGGCATATCCAAAAAATTTCACACATCTTACTGGACATGCGAAATACTCCTTCGCATGTGCTCATTAGAAAGGTGATGAAAGCCGAAAGTCTGTCTGTCTTCAAGTTAACCTCCTTATCCACGTATAAAAAGCCCCACTCTGAACATATATTGGGTATAAATGTGATAACTCCAAGATAAGTTAGGCTGGAACAATTATTCAGACAAGAAGCCGGCACAACAATGATCGATGGTAAATTAGGCACTTAAAAACAAAACTGTCTCTACAAGGCAATAGATACTGGGTCAATTTTACTTGTAATGGTATTTTGCTTTTGATGTGACATTTTAAAATAATAACTAGGAAGTTACATTAAGGACTATAATGGACGACTAACCTACTGATATTTTGTTTTCACAATAATCTTGATAGCGATGTTTGAAAAGAAGAAAAAGAAAACTTGATTTATGGATGAGAAGCTAAGTAATATGCAATGACAGTTTAAACACAAATTTATCATGCCAACAAAGCCATTGATATGCCACATCTGGCACAAGAGAAATGGTGAGGAGTGAAAGATTACCTAGGAACAGCATGTTGAAGCCCATGCACTTTCTGCTGGTCTATCAGTGATTATCATTCCAGCTGGGTTCAGAGCAGGTTGAGCTCGTGGCAGCCTTTTTGCTGTTTGAACGAAAATGCAAATGTAGGTCCTCAACAAGAAGCTCAGTTAATACTAAAAGACACTCAACAATAAATTTTCTATTTGATCAAATAAAATGTAGTTAGTCTTGAAAGATTTTAAAACCAATAAATTATTGGTCAAAGTTCCAAATAACAAAAACCTATTTATAGTTTACATTTTGAGTGACACATTTGAAAATTAAGTGCAGAAAACATAAAGTGGATGATGATATGGTGCCAATAAATTGCACTTCCAACAATAAATAATCGCAGAAAGAATAAAGGCAAACATGACTATAATTTTGTGCTCTTACGCACTCATTGCCATATTTTATAAGCCATGTTTAGATGCAACCCTATTCCTTTGAGGAAAATGGAATCATATTCTGTAGGGCCAGAAGTAAAAGTCACACAATGATCATCATGAAATAGTTCCATAAAAACAAGAAACACTGGAGCTTACCAATCTCATGAAATATGTCATTGACGTTGGCAGCAGTTTTAGCTGAAGTCTCCGTGAAGAAAAGACCATTTTCCTCGGCATAAACCTTGGCTTCCTGCAGTGGAATGTCCAAAGCTTGATTACAAACATAGATGTTTTAAAGCATTATTTTACCATTAATTGAATAAGAATCTCCTCTCAGCAAAAAACCATGAAAACAGTTATGTCAAATATATCTGAGTTTTTAAATAAGCAATCAAGAAGCAGAGTGAAGCAGTCAAATAATAACAAGGAGTACAAATCCAAGGCCCACAGAAACATATGCACATCCAAGAAAAATTATCTACGATTAGAATCTCGAATCAGTAAAAATGAAGTGCAATGCAGTCGAAATAAACTTGCTAAGACCTCATAAAAAATAATGAAAGCACAAGCAACTTTGAAAACACAGCTTCTAGCATTTCGCCAAAATGTCGTAGGAAAAATTAAAGCGGATGCAAACCTACCTTTAAAGGAACATTAAAAGAAAATGATTTACCTCTGCCACTACCTTCCGTTTATCTTCTAAGTCAGCTTTATTTCCTGCCAAAGCCATCACCATGTTTCGATTACCTGCAATAAATAACACGACAATCAGACCATGAAAAAAATTCACACACATATAATTATATCAAACAGAAAAGACGTGACAACAAACATCAAATTTAATAAACCTAAAAAGGGCTAACCTGTCAAGCCTTAAAAAGGAAACAAAAGGAAGAACCTCAGTAAGTAGCTTAACAAATGCTTACCTTGCTTCTGAAGCTCGACCACCCACTTCTTAGCTCTATTGAACGACTCCTAAATGGCAAAATGCAAAACAAAACAAGTAGCATCAATCAACTAACCACCGATCAATAACATTGAATAATTCAAGTATGAGAGCAAAATTCTCAACACATGGTGCTGGTGATATCGCAAACAATGATGGCAACAGCAGCTCCCCTGTAATACATAGGGGCCAAGCTATGGTACCGCTCCTGCCCCGCCGTGTCCCATATCTCGAACTTCACCGTCGCGTCGTTCACCGCCGGCGTCTGCGAGAAGAACGCCGCCCCGATCGTCGACTCCTGCAAAAAAACATCCAAAAATAAAAAGACATCTTTTTTGAACTCGGAAGACACGATTGCCACTAAATGCGACCCCGTATGATGATGGGTGACCTGAAATTCGAGGAATTGGCCCTTCACAAAGCGCAGAACGAGGCTGGTTTTGCCGGCGCCCATGTCCCCGAGAAGGGCCTATCCAAATCCCAAAAAAAAAAAAAGCAACACCAAACAATTCAGAAAAAGAAGAGCCAGAAACCTTTTTTTTGTTGGAGAGGGAAGAAGGAATGGGGAAGGTGGAGAAAGAGATGGTGGTGGTGACCAGCTTGGCGTTGATGTTGTTGTTTCCGATCCCGGCCATGGCGAGATCGGATCAGAGGAAGCTGCCAATCGAATCACAGGAATGAAGTGATCGATGATCCTTCTCTGCAACAATGATTTAGACAGCTGCCACAAATGGTTGTTAATACTTAACATTGAAATTAATGTAAATGACCTGTGTTCGTCATTAAAACATTCATGCAACATATATTGTTAGTTATTAAACTATATATAAAAGCGCTTTCTTATTACCTAATTCGCTGCGTAACAAAATGTATTAACGAAAATAACTAAAAATAATAATTTGCTGAAATTCAGTTCCACTTAAACCAAATAGATCTTGTATAGGTTATAAATCATCGGGCGTGATAATTAGTACTATATTTAAAGCTATGTAAAGAACTTCTACAATAACAATGATTTAGAACTTGCATTTACATTGTGCATGTTACCTCTTACCGCCATAGCACATTCATTTATGACCTTGAATTAATGTAAATACACAAAAATAAAGAGAACCCATTGTCAATAAATAGATATTTGGGGTATGATTTAAAAAACCGCGGTTAATTTTTCAAAATTTTCATTCATTAATTACATACACAAATGACAATTATAGAAAATACGGAACAACAGTTGCAGTATGAACGTCAATCACAATAAAAAGAAAATGCCACTCACCGTAAAACAGGCTTCGCGAGAAACCTGACTGGTGAGTGATAATGAGCACGACTCGCGTTGAAATGAAAGATGAAACTAAAAAGGCTGGAGGGGGCGACAAGGTTAAAGAAAGGCTTCAATTGTTCATGCGACGAGGTTCAGATGACCAGCAAAAAAGCATATGGCCCTTCAAATGATCAGCCTTGTGTTTATATACAACCAGCAAAACGAAGTGCTTTCTTTTAAACATAAAATAATGTCATAAAAAATAAATGCTTATATAACTTTCACTTTTAAGATCTGAAAGTCGCATTCTCAGAACTTGTTTCACTAAATATTCTTCTGGAATTAAGTGGGCATTCACTCCCAGGCAAGAGAGAGCATGGCATTTGAGAGCTTGGCTTCTTCAAGAGTTTGATTACTATGGTAATCCAGAGTTCTGGATGCGCCAGGTATGGCTTCTGTGAGACGGAAAGGCTGGTTTCGCTCCTCTTCTTTGAGCTGGGAGTGGCAGAAGGACCATAATAGCTGCAAAAAAAAAACTGCACTGAAAATTTGCCCACAGAGAAGATCTCAAGCATGTGAAAATAGGGGGAAAAGACTGTTACCTGTGTAGAATCAGTGCGCAGAAAGTTTCTCTGAATCCTTCGTCCATCAGGAAGACGAACCCCGACTCGGCAAAGAAGGTTCCTATCACCTTTCGCTTCTTCAGGAAGAGGTGGATAAACTGGATATGAAATGGAGGCACAATCTTCCTTCCCACTGACCTTGTCCTCCTGTTCTTCACTTTGGGAGATTTCTTCCGTGTTGCCATCTTGAGGAAGACTAGATTGGGGATGTCGCTCCATTGAAACAGCCAATGCCCTCAAAAGCTCCTCATCTTCCTCTGTGGAATCATCTGCACCTGGTAAAAATTGTGTCAGCTCCATAACTTATAGACAACTTCCAAAGATAATAAATGAAAATTTAAAAGAGTTCCTGAGGGCTTCAAGCCAAATTCACTTTTTATCAAAAGAAATCTGCTACTTCAACAAGATCTGACCCATTAAAGATATAATGGATCATTTCATTGACGACCTTAGAAAGTAGCAGCTTCAACTTAGGACATCTAATCATTTATTTGTACAATAGCATTTCACAAACATGGTCACCCGATGCCTTTTATACTAGAATAATCTCATATTAGTATTAGCTGAAGCATCAACACATACCCAAAGACATTTGTGAAGGGGCAGGAGGACTTCCTTTTTGACGCTTATTATGAGGAAGTCCAATATAGTCCTTGGGGCCTTTATCCATGTAAGATAGCAGATCCTACATTCTCAACCAATTACCGCAAGTAATAATTTAAAACAACTTATCCTTCAACATGAAACTTTTGCTAAAAAAGATTACGTTTACAAAATAGGATTAAAAAAAAAATTACTTCCAACAAGCGCTGTGGTTCAACCATTCCATTCCAGGATCGCATCTTTTGTCCAGTAATGGGATCAATGACAAGAATTACAGGAATTGCATGTAAGTTGTAGTAGGTGCACACTTTTTTCCCTCACTAGTGTCATCATAGACCTAAAGTGTAATAATGTAAGGATCAAACACTAGAGTACAATCTCACACATACACACATCAATGTGAAGCAAGATTACCAACACCCAATATAAAACGTCTTATGGAAGTTAAACCTGCCAGAAAATGAAATTACTCTTCACTGTTTGAGCCACAGCTTCATTACCCCATGTGTCTCTATTAAGCTAAACCATGAACAAATGAAAATTTAGGTAGGGATACCATGCAGAAAATACTACAATAAAAAGACGGAGAACAGAGAGAGAAACTTTTCCAGCCATGTAATACCATGTGTGAGCTGAACTCTTTTGGAGACTGCAGGTTGACTAAGAGCCATTTTCCCTGGGTAGATGCCTCAACTTTAGCCTGAAACAACATATTCCACATTATTCATTCTAGTGTTTTATCTGCTGAAAAAATATAAGCAGGCACTACTAGTCAACTACAACAATTTTCTCTACCCAATGAGTACAACTGTTAGCTATATACACTACATACACAAACATTTAAAACACATTTGCTTAAGAATCTAAATCGCAGTTTATATCAGACAAGCTTAAATCTGTGTAACTTAGGGAAAAAAAGTAATATGAAGCTTTCCCCTAATCCAGCTAGATAAAAGAAATGCATGTTGAACCAATAAAACACCAGTCCAAAAAAACTATGCAGCAAATAGAAAGCAAGCTCATAAAACCTGTTCAAAAGGTCCTTGGAACATTAAGGAAAAAGGAGGCCTATAAAGAGAGGCCAGATTATCTCGAGCCTCGGCTGTTAAACTAGTTGCTTGACCTGATTCCCAGACATCAGATCGTCTGGATTCCTCTTCAAAGTTTCTAAAGGCAATCATTGAAGTGGCAGGATGAGGTGGATAGCCTGGTCTCTGCATACTGCATAGAAAGACAAGTAGATGGACCCCTTGAGGCTGAGAGTATCATTTAGAACAAAGCAGCAGACAAGTGTTCCGTGACGATACATACGGATACATTGCAGCACCATCATACAGAACTTCTCTTCTAACAGGCAATGGGGGGCGCACACCATCATCAGTGGCTCCAACAGGTAATGGAGGGCGTACACCATCATCAGTAGCTCCAACAGGTGGAGGGCGCACACCATCATCAGCAGCCCCTTGGACAACAGTCTCTACTCTATCCTCCGATTCACTGTCACTGCATTGGGAAGGTAATGAACAATCGAAATACACAAAAAAGACAAATCGAAGGAAAATTCAACAATGAATGATGACCGGGCAGGCTTAAGAGTGACTCACACTATATCCTCACCATCAGGTGAGTTGGCACTTTCAGCAAGAGGAGACGCAGCAGACGGTAAAGGCTGGCCACCAAATTCGCTTCCAACAAGAAAAAGCTGTATGGCTTCTTCAAGATGCCAGCTTGTAGCCTTTCCAGTTTCGAACACACCATGCAAAAAGAAATTAAATAATAAATAAAAAATCCCAAGTCAGGCATTAATCCAGAATGAATACAGAACACAATGTTATTGATATTGCTAGTAATAACAGATTATTCAGCTACTTCCCAACACAATCATGATCAGATATCAAATTACAATCAAGGCAAGACAGAAGGCAGTTCAAATTCGTTGCATTTACACCCTCGTTCTTGCATCTAATGGTTCCCCTGCCAGATACATGTCCAACTCTAAGTTCAGTGAGAACGAAATTATGAAATTCTACGCCGAAATCAGAATCTCAATCGCCTATTCTTCCCCACCACTACAGCCAGCCCACACATTTACGAACAGACGAACAATTTGTAAGGCACAAACATCAAAATTGAACCCGATCAAATCTGACGTTCAAATCAACCAACGTCCACAAAAGATCGAGACTTTCACCAAACCAAAAACTCCATCCACACCTGTAGGAACTGGCGGGCGGTGCCGGCCGTCTGGCCGACGGCGATCTCCAGGAACGAAGCCACCAGGGTCTGCTGCTCCGTCGCCGTCAGAACTTCGTCCATCGCAGCGGTAGCCCTAGCTGCTCCGCCGACGGCCGTCAGGGCAAAAATGGAAGCGAAGGGAAAGACGGTGGCGGAGGAGGTCGGCCCGCAGACCGCCGGAGCTAGGGTTCCGGTATCCGGCGAAATCAGAAGGTGGATAGGTTCGGGTCCGGATGAGCTTCGGCTGGGAGCTTATATACGTTTGGGTTTTAAGGTGGAGTAGCGGGGAAAGATGGGACTCTTGAGGCCCATTTATATTTGGGCCCATCTTAGGTGGGCTTCATTTCCTGGCCCATATGGTAAAGGTGTCTAGCATTGATGAACACCCAGGACAGGTTTGGATTTGTTGAGAGCAAATACGGGCAGGGCCCTTAGAACAACTGTTTTTTGGAGCTAGATTTCTTAGGTAAAAATTTAGAATTTGATGGGTGACAAAAAAAATTTCTTCTAATTCATGTTTTAGAAAAATGTGAGATATATCACAAGTTTTTAATCTTTCGGTGTGATCTAAAAAGTTCAGAATCTTTTGAATTGGGGTACTTTCTGCCTTTATGATTTGTTTTCCTCCAATCCTTTCAATATGCAATTTTGGATAAGTGGGATTTAATTCTATTGAGAATCACATCTATCAATTTTAAAAAGCAATGAATATATAATTTGGCCTTGGAAAAAATGAATATATAGTTTGAATGGCTCATAGGCTCATGCATATTCCTTTGTTTTCTTATGATATATCTATGATTTATCATATACTCCAAAATAGATCGTCCTATTATTAGGCAATTAAAATTTATGAATGTTGACTTCATTATTTAGTGGTAGTAACACAATTAAAAAACCTAAACAAGCAAATAAGGTCATAATAGGCAAAATATTAATTAATCAATTTTGTTTACAAAAAAACTCCAAATTGTTATGAGCACTCAAAGGCGAGATCTAGCGAGCACCACCGGCTCATGTGCATCCCGCTGCACACGCCGGCTCTTCCCTCCGACCTTCTTCTCCTGCACCGGCGAAGAAGAACCAGCCACTGGACATGGCAGCTTCTTCGCCCACTCCCTTAACTCATACTTCTGCACCTTCCCCGTCGACGTCTTGGGCAGCTCTGCCTTCAACACCACCGTCTTCGGCGCCATATAATGGGGCATGTTCGCCCTGCAATACGCGACCAGGTCCTGCTCCGTCACCTCCTTCCTCCTCTCCTTGCTCACAACAACAAACGCGCACGGCGTCTCCCCCCAGTGTGGGTGCGGCATGGCCACCACCGCCGCCTCCGACACCGCCGGGTGCCCGTACAGCACCGCCTCCACCTCCACGCTGCTGATGTTCTCCCCGCCCGATATGATCACGTCCTTGGATCGGTCCTTGATCTCCACGTACCCGTCTGGGTGGATCACCCCGACGTCCCCGGTGCGCATCCAACCCCCGGCGAACGCCGACGACGTCGCCGACCGATCCTTGAAGTACCCTTTCATCAAGCTGCTCCCTCTTAGCATGATCTCTCCCATCGTCTTGCCGTCTCTCGGCACGCTCGCAAGCGTCTCCGGGTCCTTTACGTCGGCGCCGGCGAGGGTGAGCACGCTAATCCCTTGCCGGGCCTTGAGCTGAGCCCGCTTCTCTGGCGGCAGCTCGTTCCACTGCGACTGCCACTCACAGACCAGCCCCGGTCCAGTCGCCTCCGTCATCCCGTACGCGTGGGTCACGTGGAAACCGAGCCGCTCGATCTTCTTCAGCAGCGGCGCCGGTGGCGGCGCGCCTCCGGTGAGCATCTGCACCGGTCGGAGAATCTGGCGGCGCTCCGACGGGCTGGCGGATAGGAGGATGGTGAAGAGGACGGGGACGCCGCACATGTGCGTGATGCCGTGGTCGGCGATGGCGCTGTACATATCGGCGGCTGTGGGGGAGCGGATGCATACGTTCGTCCCGCCCCTAGCGGCCATGCCCCATGTGAAGGTCCAACCATTGCAATGGAACATTGGGAGCGACCATAGATACACCGGTTGGGAACCCACCTCCCATTGTAGCAAGAGGCTCAGAGTGCTTAGGTAGGCGCCCCGGTGGCTATAAACGACGCCCTTCGGGGCCGAGGTGGTGCCGGACGTGTAGTTGAGTGCAATCGAGTCACATTCGTCCGTCACCGCCGCCGTTGGCTCCATCGGGTCACCTCGCCGGAGAAGCTCCTCGTACTCCATCAATGGCACATGAGTACCAGCTCCCATTCGGACGCCGGTGGGTGCATTCAAATCGTCAATGACGACCACCAACGGCAGAGCCGGGTTGGTCACCATGGACTCGATGGCGTCGGAGACGATCAGCTTGAGTGCTTCCTCGGCCGTCGGCACATACTCGTAGTCGACAAACAGCACCTTCGCCTCGGAGTGTTTGAGTATGGCGGCCACGTTGTTGGCGTCCAACCTGGTGTTGATGGCGTTGAGCACCGCCCCGGCCATGGGCACGGCGAAGTGCATCTCGTACATGGCCGGAACGTTGGGTGCAAGCACGGAGACGACGTCGTTCTTCGCCACATAGAGGTGCCGCCGGAGGGCGGAGGCGAGGCGGCGGGCACGGTCGTAGGTCTGGCTCCATGTGAACTCGGTACGGCCGTAGATGACCGATTTGCGGTCGGAGTAGACGGCGGCGGCCCTCTCCAAGAAGGTGATGGGGGTGAGAGGGACATAGTTGGCCTCACACTTGAGTAGCTGATCCATAATTTTGTGCAACTCCTGCAAGTACTATATATATATGAACTTAATTACTACAGAGTTGTATGCGTATGTGTAGGTGAAGATGAGCTTGGTTACAGGCAGCTTGGAGAAGGGAGAATAAGAGGAGATGGAGATGAAATTGAGAGGGATGATTTGAGAAAGAGAGAAGAATGGTATGTATATATATATATAGATATAAGTTAAGGAGATTGGTGTTGATATCATACATGTTATTTTAGCTAGCTGATAGCATATACACAGATTGAACACGAGGTGATTTGAATGAGTTGTTTACACAGAGGAAGATGCTTGGGAATTTCCCATTTCGTTTATTTTGAACATATAAACTGTGCTTTTTTTAATCTTTTTGGGAACAAATTTTAGCTTTACGTGTTCGTTCTTTCTATGCCGCCTTAATTACGCACCAATAATTAGTTGAATTTAAGAGCAAATTAATTCTTATTAATATATATATATATATATATATATATATATATTACTAAAGGTGGTAAAAGTTAAATTAAAGATAACAATAATATATTGACGAGGGACGTAGAAGGATTCAGCAGTTTCGGCCGCCAACCAAAGTGAGCCAGTCAGTGGAGCTGGAAGGGAAGGGAGGCGCGGCCATACCTGAATAATAGTCAAAACTCAAAACTTGAATTAAACTGACCTTGGCCGGCCTCTTTGAACGAGAAATATTCTTGGGTGGACTTTTATGATTACATGCACACAGACATTGTTCATAAATGGAGAATTTAGTTTTGATTTTATTATATGACTTTGAAAGGAGTAGTACCTAACTGCGTCCAAAGTATACAATATGGTTGATTACTTGACTTATCTACGCATCCAAGTTCCCCTTGGAGATATATATCTTTAGTCTGGAAGAGTTTTTATACAGACTATATATGATAATTATATTTTCATGTCATCCAAAAAGATATAGATAATAATCATTTATTGATTCCACAATCCGTCGCATAACGAGTTTGTATTAAAAAATTTAATATTTATTCCATTAGTTCTACACATTTGAAGTTTAAACTTGAAATTTTTGGATACATCTACTGGAAGAAAATAGTCCCATTATCACTGAAAATATAGTTTGGCTGGCTATAATTATAGGATCAGAGATGATCATACTTTCTTCTATATACATTCATATGTATTTTGAGATGTTCCATCAAGCTTTGTGCTTCTAAAGCTCATATTTGAGAAGATCAATTAATCAATTGGTTCGCTCATTAAATATTATATGAAAGAATATCGATCACCACAGCCATCAAGTATTTTCAAAGATCATAGTTTGCATGCAGCTTGTTATCGTAACGAAAATATTGGTGATGACATTATAAATTGTTTCTTCCATTCTAGTATATTACATCTACTAATTAATAATTAAAATATCCTCATCAAGCATACCTCATGACATTATAAATAGCCCTGTTAATAATAGTAATAATAATAATAATAATAATAATAAAATAATTAGCTTGTATATATGGACGTTGGTCATGGGCAATCCATATGTATCGTTTGTCAAAGTTACACCAGCTAAACAAGTCAAAAGTGGCCTCAATGTTATTCACATGTATGAACGAAACAACGGATTCAACAAGCACGATATAGAGTCGAATCTATGGCCTCAATATGCACATTGAGTGATATATATATGGCAGCTAGCTCTTACAAGTTACAAGAAATTGGACGCCCAAAATTGAAAATAAAAAAACTTAAATAAAATAAAATTCTTATATATGAATATTGAGGCCATAGATTTTATATAAAAGAAAATTCTTATATAAAATACTAGTGCCATATATACACTGGCTTCAATTAATTTTTATTTTTTTGTTTTCAAAGCGACTTTCATTTACTAATTTTCTTCCACCCATCACAGATGTATGAAATAAAACAACCAATATATAGTATTTTAATTTTATTAAAATAAAATAAGCATATGAGAGGATCAGCACCGGATTCTATTCCCGTGCTTGGCATCATCCAGTCTATTCCATATTATATGCACTGCATAAAAAAACAGCAGCCAGTACGGACTTTAATCGGGGTGGGTGGGGTGGAGTGTCAAAACTTGCATAACCTCATTTGAACAATTAAACTTTTATTAAATATAAATGTAGTAAAAAAATTGAGGAACCAGTTTAGTTTGGATTTAGTTTAAATATATTGCATTGTAGATATGCCTTTAGAGTCAATTTATGCATGCAATGCCCCTTCCCAACTTGGCTTTTGAGTCAATTCACCATATTCACGAGTTTTAAGTACAAAAAAATGAACCGTGAGCCGAAAAATAATTAAATTTTTTGTAAAGGCACCTGCAGCACTGTTTAGCTATCATAATCCCTGGACTGGCATTCCCTCGATGCGCATTCCCTAAACACCGAGAACTTAACGAGACCTCCATATCACTAAAATCTGGAAGCAATGCTTCTTTAAGCGGTATCTAGCATTATTTATCGTATAACTTACATTAACATTGTTCCTAATTTGCTCTATGATACCCGTGAAAACCTTAAAAGAACAAATTTGCAGTTGCCAAAACATCAAATGTTGTTTGACCACTTGTTCTTGATCTCGAGCTGCCGTTTTTGGTTCTGTTTAGGACTCTTCTTATAAGTTCCGAGTGATAGAAGGGGTACGTTGTGTTTGCAGCCCGTCCTTTGCCTTTGTGTCGGAAGTCCCTTGACTTGATTTTCCTTTCTTGATATGTATCATAAACTTATAATCTCGTAGCTTCACATTGTAATTACTTACAACTTTTATTATTTTCTCAAATCATGTAACATTCATACTATCTTCACTACAAGGTAACAGAAGATTAAACTTGTAGTTAGTTAATAATAAAAATCTTTACATTCACGGGCAAAATTGCTCTTAATTTCTTGACGAATGTCATCTGCATATTTCTAGAATGACAAAGCAAAATACGCAAATGAATTATTATAGATGGATCATCTTGTATCATGGCAAGTGGCAGCCCTTCTTATGGCACGAGCTGAACCCTTTGTGAATTTGGGGGAACCGACTGTTCCAGTGCATCAGGATTTTTATGGCTGTTGTATCCTTCAAAGAAATTTTTGTCCGTGAGGTTAATTAACCTGCTTGCCGTTTGAGTTGCCTTCCAGAATGCAATCAGTTGTCATAAACCCTAAAACTCTATTCCAACTTGTGCATCTCACAAATTCTAGCAAGTCGATTTGGGAGGTTTGTCTTGATGCCCATCAGAGGATCGAGATCAATGCCCCTTCTATCAAGTGACTTTTTTTATTATAAATAAATAATTGTTCATTGAGCACCTAACACAAGTTACACAAGCTGAGTAACCTTTAACTTTTTCCCAAGCAACCTCCATGTTCATATTGGGAAAAACTATTATGTTCATAATAAACTTCTAATTTATATATATATATATATATATATATATATATATATATTAATAAAAAATTTAATACTGACATAAAATTAAAAATAAGAGAATCAATTAATCAAAATGCAAGAAAAAACTAAAAACATAATAAAATAGAGGTTCACTGTTGCAAAACTCACTAAATCAATTTCTTAATAATGATAATAATAATAATAATATTTTTCGTGGTAGAATATCATGAGTTCAAACTCGATTAAACTCAATTTTTAATTTCTTACTAATAAGAATCTGTCTAATTGTCTTTAAAAAATATAATAAAAAATTAAATAATTATAATTCATCTTTTTAGACAAATATAATATATCTTTAAAATCAATTATACTTTATATCTAAGATATTAAATTATCATAATTTATCTCATTATTTAATAAAAATTTATGTATAAAATTAAAATTTATTCGACATAGGCCATACATGGTGCGCCATCTTGCCTAACATATATATAGAATCAAGAATAAATTATAAAATGTTGTAGGACTGTTAGGGGTGGCAGCCGAGCCGAGTCATCTTATTTTCGAGTTGAGCTCGGTCTAGTTAAACCTGGCTTGAACATAATACCCGAGCTGAGCCAAGCCCAAGCTGCAAGCTAGTGAGCCTGACCTCAGGTTGGGCTCTTAATTGAGAGCCTCACATTTTTTTATCTCAAAAAATAATATATAGCCCATTGGGCTTAGGCTAAGTGGACTAAGACCAATGGGATCTCTCTCCTCAAGAGAGCCATTGAGAGCCCCAAGGTTCTCTTGAGGAGAGAAAGTGCTCTATCTCTCTCAATTAAAAAATTTTTTACCCAATCCATTCTATAAATAGAAGTCATTCTTAACGAATTATTTACACCAAAGCCTCTCAAACAGTTATTTTCTTTCAACTTTCAATTCTTTCAAACTCTTCAATTCTCATTCATTCAAATCTCTCAAATTATATATTTTTTAAAACTTTTTAATTTTGATCATCTCTTAAATTCTCCAATTTGAAATGACATCATCTTAAGGCATGTCATATTATCCACGAGTTCAAATATGGTGATGAAGTAGATGAACCCAAACTAGGGTCGAATGATGTTATTTCCAATGATCCTTACGATGTTCCCTAAGATGATAAAACCCACCCCGATGAAGGAGGTAGTGCCAAAGCTGGAGTCCCCTCGACCAAGGCTACCAATGCCAAAGCAAAGCGAAAACTTTCTAGTGTATGGGACCATTTTAATCGAGTCATCAACTAGAAAACAAAATACAAAAACAAAAACACAATGTAAATATTGTCCTTTCATTTTAGCTACTATTCAATGTAGTATTTCTTCTCTCTTTCGACATACCAGAAAATGTGCTCCAAAAAAAGGTTTAAATGATCATAAACAAACTAGGTTATGTATAAGTGGGAGCAATATTGGCATTGAGAGTTCTTCTCATTCTCCATTAAATCCCGAGGTGATGAGATATGTAGTGATGAAAATGATTATTTGCATGTTTTCTTTTTCGGAGAATCCATAGTTTACGGAGTGGTGTCAATATATCGATCTTGGATATGTTTTGACCCTTGCAATGCTAGTCGAGGTATTGTGATAAAAGATTGTGAATCTTTTTGAACCGTGATTTTAAACCTTTCTCAATCTCACAAAGGTTTTTTTTCCTTTACGGCAAACTTGTGGACAAGTAACATTTTTGTTATATTGGTATTTGTGTACATTTTATCGACAACAATTGGATTTTGCAAATGAGAATTATCTCTTTTAAAATGTTAGAACCTTTGCATTTTGATGTTAACATTACTATTATATTTTTAGATGTTACATGAAGTTTAAATATTCATGATCGAATTTTTCGTATAACATTAGATAATGCTTTAAATAATGATAAAATGGTTGAAACTATTTCTAGACGTGCCAGATTACCAGTTCCTTCCATTCTTTTTCATTTTAGATGTAGTACACGTATTATTAATTTAATTGTTCAAAAAAATTTTAAATGTTAAATGAATATATTGGTAGGCTTAGGGATGTTTTGCTTCATATTGTGACCCTAAAGATTCAATATATAGTGACCAAGGGATGAATATAAAGATTCAAAGTTATAAAAAAGTTTGTAAAGACCAAGGACTAAAGCTGAAGAAATTTAATATTAATATAAAGCATACGTGGTATAGTACTTACCTAATGCTAAAATTAATTTATGGTTTGAAAGAGGCATTAATATCTTAGGTTGATTTTCATTGTATGGACTCAAATATTACTTTAAATCAGTTTGATTTTCATATAGCTAGACTTATGATGGATTTTTTAGAAGTTTTTTACAAAGCGACTAAAGAACTTTTCTAGGGCTTATTATTGTGCTTCTCATTTATTTATTCATAATATATTTAAAATAACTGTACAATTTGTAAACTATAGGCATCATAATTGGTTGGATATATTTATTATTAAAATGGAGAAAAACATTTTAAACAATATTGGAAATCATTACCTTTTCTTAGCTTTGTTGGCATTGATGATGGACACTAGATTGATATTTAAAGGTGTATTATTTAATATGAAACATTTTTATATAAATATGTGTATTGATGAAAATAATAATAAAGTAATTATATGAGAAAGATGTAAGAGATGATTTAGAAAAACATGTATAGTACCTATGACCAAAGATATGATCATTATAGAAATTTAGGTCATTCATCTTCTTCAGGCTGCATCAAGTTCGAATGTTCAGCCTCTTTTCTCAATGTGGGATCAAGAAGAAGAGATTGTGAACATTACAAATGACTTGAAATGCTATAGTATTGATCGAGTATTCTTTCGACCAAAGAAGTAGGCCAACCTCGATGTGTTAGAATGGTGGAAACACTAATTCAACTACTTTTTTAGTCCTTAATGTCATGGCAAAGGACTTACTACGTTCCCTATGTCAACCGTAGTGATTGAGTTGTCGTTAAGTACGAATAGTCGGGTTACAAAGAAAGATCGAAATAAATTTCCTCCAAATGTCATTGAAACTACTGTGTACCTAGATGATTGATATTATCAAAAACAACGATTAACACAATTTTACTAATTAGACAATATTGTTAAATATTTTATTTATTTTTTAATTACCAATGATGATTCTGACTAATTTTATCTGTGATTGTATATGTAATAAATATAATATTTATATTTGTGAATTAAAATTGCGCATAATTATATGGAGGTTTGTAACTACCAATCTAGTTAGGATCTACTTATACTATTATGACGTAATTTTATTCATATTTTATTTAATGAATACATTTTATTTTTTTAATTAGTAATGGTCTTATATTTATATTTTCATAATCCAAAAATCAATAAATATTATTTATGGAAAAACTTCTGAGAGTTAAAAAAAATGACTGAAAATGAAAGTAAAATTCAAAAATAAAAAAAACTTTGTGGGCACGAGCCGGCTCGAGCTCATCAAGCCAACGAGCTGAGCCGAGCCCAGTATACTCACCAATGACCCGAGTGGCTCGGCTCGTGTAACGACTTAGCCCAAAGTGCAACGTAATGGGCTAAGTCATTCTTTAAAATGGGTACCCCGGAAGTTAAAGATCTATAGTCCATTCCCACTTACCCAGTAGGTATTAGATGTGGGACTAAGTTGAGGGATCTCACAATCCACCCACCTTAGAAAATTTCGTCCCCGAAATGCCTATTTTCGCCCGTTGCTAGCCCCAGCCCATGACCTTTTTGGCCCGTGACCGGCAGCCTAGCCAATGTTTCTAATCCAGCCCACTATTTAACACGGAACTAGGTCGGCTCTGATACCATTTGTAACGACCCAGCCCAAAGTGCAATATAATGGGCTAAGTCATTTCTTTAAAATGGGTACCCCGGAAGTTAAAGATATATAGTCCATTCCCACTTATAAACAAGATCTTCTCTCAGTAGGTATTAGATGTGAGACTAAGTTGAGGGATCTCATAGCTTCGCCTGCCAAGCCTATGGACCGTGGTTGTATATCAATGTTTTGGTTATGTTTTAGAATTCTTCCCGTTAAATAGATGGAGGATGCTTTAAAAATAAAATTGAGGATTATTAAGGATATATATAGCACACTGCTAGTGGGGTTGGCAAGAAAGGATCACGGGGATGAGGCCAATACCAGGGCATGTGCTTTCTCTTTGTCCTCTCTACGGGTCCCTTGCTCCACCCTTGTCTTGACAATTCACGTGAAACACACGTGAACGAGGTTGCTCTCGTACACGCATACATGCACGTTGTAGGCCCTGTGGCTACTGACACAATTGTATACATATACATATTATTATTGATATACTTATATTGATTCGACCATATCACTAAGGGCTTGATTTATTCTGCGTTAACTTAAAAGGTCAAGCTTTTAAGAATTAATAAAAATATTTAATAATTCTCTTTGAAGTCGATCGATTGACTATGGAGTAACTAAGTCGACTCTAAGTTAACTCGGAGTTATTTAAATTAATTTTTTAATTCAACGAGCAAAAGAATACATCACATTAGTAGATAATGTTTTACTTTGACATTATAATAACACTCGAGCTAGCCTTGACATTAGAACCTGTACAACTAGCTTCATATAAATTACTAGCTAGATGATACGTGAAACTTTTGGAAATATC
Source organism: Piper betle (assembly GCA_033002965.1). Taxonomy (NCBI): domain Eukaryota; kingdom Viridiplantae; phylum Streptophyta; class Magnoliopsida; order Piperales; family Piperaceae; genus Piper; species Piper betle. The sequence continues at coordinate 16,301 of JAURVB010002447.1, read as the reverse complement.
TACTCTTATATGTATATTTTAACATTTGATTAAAAGTAAGAAATTTAACCGATCAAAATATAATAAAATTAAAAATTAAAAACCTCTTATTGCAAAGGATCACAGGTTCAAACGTGTCGAACCTTAATTTATATTTTTTTAATAAAAAATTAATAATAAAAATATTTTTCACTATGAAAGGTCAAAGGTTCCAACCTGATTAATCTCAATTTTTAATTTCTTACTAAAAAATTTAGTTTACTAACCTTACAAAATAAAAATATAATAAAAAATCAAATTATCACAATTTATATTCTCATTAAATTAGGATTTATGCTTAAAAATCAATCAGAGTCTATATCTAATATATTAAATCATTATAATATATCCTTTTATTCAACAAGAATTTATAAATAAAATAAAATTATATATATATATATTATAAATTGCATATATGCGAAATCTTGCCTGTTATCATGTGATTTTAATAGTACCGATAATGCGTAACGCTATAATACAAAATAATACAAGATATAAGAATATTTTAAGCCAACTTAGGGGGAAGAGTGCCCTTTATTAATCATGTCTTTAGCGGGCCAGAAGCCGGCAAGGAATAATCAATCAACCTTCAACAATGATGGGCCTAAGTGGGTGGGCCTTAAGGCGTCATCCTTGTAGGGAACAGGGAACCTGTACAAACCGCAAGAGGCCTCTCAACAAGACGACACCGCTCATGCCCATTTTATCTTTTCTTGTTCATTGATTACCTATTTTTTATTCCAGTAAGTAGGCTTGAAAAATATGCATAATCTTCGATTATCTTGAAAATTGCAAAGGCTATTGATTTCAAAAGGAGCACTTGGTTGTTTAATTTTAGCTTTAATATTATATTATTATTTATTTAAAATATAATGTATAATTTAACATAATTAAAGCTCATATCTATATTGATTCTGGTAATGGTTTCTTTCTTTTTCTTTGTTTTTGAAAAAGAGGTCACTTTATTCATCTCCTTTGACGCTTGTCTTTTTAGATTTCTAGCTCAATCCATCTGTTACAATAAATATATAAATACTAATATTCCACATTTTTTCCTACATAGTTGTTTACTTTATGTCGAATGATAGCTAGGAAGCACGTCATATAAGCGATCATTTATTACTTGATATAAATACTATAATAAAGGCACATTATAAATAAGCAGTACATAATTAGTAATTAATTACGTTAATTACCATGGAGTTTGTTTTTGTATCTTATAATGAATGATTAATTTTGTAATTCGTAGCATAAATTGCTAATTACGTACGTTTGTTATTTTTCTTATCAATGATAATCAATGCCATTATTACTTTCCATGTAATCTAATTATTTGGTGCTTGATCCTCACATTTATTCAACTTAGACTATCATTATACCAAGGTTGGCAAAAGGTGAATTGCATTTTACACGAAAAAAGGCATGCATATTCAAATTTATACATTCTATGATTGAAAAGTTGTGGGGCATATAAGAATACCCAGATTTTGTGCAGGGAGAAAACGTGGCGCGATTCATGCCCAAAATCAAATCAGCTTCTAAGAGTCTCTTATGGATCAGTCATTGAGAGTCTTTCATCTGATCACCATGCATATAATTTCAACTATGTATTATAAACTCATAAGAAGCAATATATATAATATCTGACATACTTACCAACTGATTATAATATGTTGGTACTATACACTGTATCTTCATCTTCTTCCACCTATTATTTAAAGGGTATCGAAGGCATAAACTTTAAATTAGAAATTCATATAATTATAAATAACAATGTATTTTATGATTGGATATCCTTCTTGACACCAATTCTTCTCCTTTATTTAAGTTTGGGACGGGTAACACAAAAGTATTGGTGGAGTTAGTTAGTACCATGCATATATAAAAAAACTTATGTTAAAAGGAGATCATATATTAGATTAAATCATTAGTCCATTGATTAAAAAATATCTATTTACTAAAAAAAATTCCCTTTTGCGTGCGGCATGCCATAGAGTATGCTCAAAATTATCGTCGACTATACTTATAATTATCAGACTATACTGGCATTAGATAAAAGTATAGCTGACAAGATCATCTTGAAAGCTGTAAAGAAATATCTTTTAAGGTATATGTCTATGGCAATATGATTCGTACATTATTTATATTGCCATGGACAAATGTACAAAAATTACAGTACTGTACTCTAGTATCTACAAAAAAGACACCACAATTTAATTATCTGTTTTCCCGCTATGACTTGTTTATCTAGCAGCTCCTTGTTTGACTTTAGACAACTCCATCCCTTGACATTGAGATCATATACAGTAAAGAATTTCAGTTTGTCACATCAGCCGGAAATCAATAATACTACTTGTAGAGACTTAATTTCAATCATCGTGTTCCCTTGGAGTATGAATTAATGCATGCATGACAATCTTATACAGCACACTAATTAATTATTATGCCGGCTCGCTATATATATATATATATATATATATATATATATATATATATATATATATATATATATATATTGACTTGGTCATTGAAATATGAGTGGAGTAGGTAAGGTCAACTTTTTCATACCCATAAATTTAGTTCACTTCTCTGATTTACTAAGTCGTTAATTCATCCACTTAAAGTCAGCCTGCTATACGTAAGCCCTGCTCTATATCTTCCTGATGTATCTTTGGAAAAGTCTGTCATTTAGGCCATGGATCATTGTAATAGAAACCCTTCATGTTATTATTCTGCTAAATTGTTTTTCTTACAATGATATTGCCCACAAGAAACTAGGTTGGTATGATCAGTATATATAACTACGTCCAATGTCGTTTTAGGGCGACAAGATATTCCAAAGTGATAGTGCTGGATCACTAAATAGTGATCTATGTACAGCTCTTAAAAATGTTCGGAATTGGAACATACATTTGATCGTTTTTATCTTTCCAGCGGAACCTGTATGAGAAATAGCTTTCCACGTTAATTCTATGTTACAACCTGATGATAATTGAGAAGACGACAACGTAACTAATTAACCCAATGTAAGTCATTGATCATTCACGCCAAGTAGAGAGAAATCAATTAGTTTCTGTGAATGTTGATTAATTATCGGAAGTGAACCAACATATATATTATGATCAGTACTATGACACTTCCAACTTCGCTCCCCATGCATAGTTAATTAACATAGGCAGATAGATAAATAATATTGCAAATATATAGTAACCACGTTTATGGGATGCATTTCGTCCAGAATAATACGTACAAAGTTGTGTCAAGTGTCTATCACCATAGGTGCAAATACTTGAAATTATTGTGTACGTATAAACCCGATGATGAATTAGGCGGGAAGAAGTTTTGGGGCCTCCACTAAAAATAAATATAATTTAAAAACTTGGGATTTCACGGTTAGCTATGAAATGGAGTTTCACTCGGAGTTAACGTTTTTATTATCAATCCATGACATATAAAATTAATATATTTTGTTCTCTTTGACACTTAAAATTAATAAATATGTAATCTATATGTAATACTTAAAGTATTGGTTTAATTAAATTAGAAGAAAATTAACAAGTCTTACTAATTTAATTATTTGCCCGACTCGGGCAATCAATTCATATCTGTCAACGGAGAGAGTCGTGTATGAAGTCTGGCTCAAAACATCAAAAAATGAAATCAACCCAAGAAGTTTTTATTAAAGTAAAAAGAAAGATTAACTAAGAACAAAATGTCCCCACTAAAGATGCGGGGACAATTAGATGGGACTAGCGAGCTCACGGTGGTCCAGAGAGAGAAAGAGACGGGAAAGCAACATGCATGAGCGGGGGAGCATTGGACGCTTGAGAAGACTTGTGGTTGACAGGGCCTGGCCGGCCGCTTTCTAACACAAACATTTGAGAGAGTTAAATAGGGTTGCACCTAGTTTCTAAAACTAAGACTAAAGAATTGACTAATCTACTGGTTCCTTTTTTCATAGCTAGATGTTTCCACTCGTTTCTTGCAATGAAAATTTTAAATAAATTAGCTACTTCGACGTTGGCTGCGAGAATGATCAGCTTGGCAAAAGGAAGATAGAATTTATTATATCAACTTAATTAGAGTGCTTCGTATTTTGAAGATGTTAAATCACCGTTAATTAAGGGCTTCCCAAAAGTTTCGTTTCATCATTTGATTTATAAAATCCTATTTTGTTTGTGTCCGTTAACAGAAACAAGGATGAGAGGGATCCTTAATTTGCACTACCTGTGAAATAATACGTCTTTTTCAAATTAAATTAGAAACAAAGAGCTCTACTGTGTATAGTAGTCGGGCAGAGCAATCTAGATTCATCTGGGAGGGAACAATTAAATTAATTATTAATCTTCACTGAATAGTGAATAGCAGATAAACTATAATAAACTATAATCTTTTTCTATAGGGGATCCCATTCTATCCAATTCCATGTATATTCTATCAATCCCTCTATTTGCATCACATGTAGGCGAATAGTATATGAGCTACAGAAACTAGCTATTAGCTTTTTTCCCTTCGGATGCCTGGAAATGTTCTACCCTACATGCGTCTGCGAGCTGAAACACCCAAAGCTTGGGCCAACACTGTGGAACAACATTCCTCTTTTTGTATTCTTCCAAAAATAAAAGTACTCCCTCTTTTATTATGTGAAATTTCGGTGTTGTACATTCTAATACCCATTTCCAATTGGAAGGTATTCTCATCAATCAAACACATCACACATGATATATATGAAATCCCCGGCGAGTATAATTCTACAGTAGTTCTGAGTAATGCTTTGCTATAAAGAGGAGGTTTATATATATATAGATAGATAGATAGATAGATAGATAGATAGATAGTTAGATAGAGAGAGAGAGAGAGAGAGAGAGACAAAGGAATGTTTCGGCAATAGTTGTTTTTGTGTTTTGGGGAATAAAAAACAACATTAGTTTTAATATACAGCGATCTGATATGGATGCATATGATCAGTACCCTCACTAAATTAAGTTCACCTCAGACTCACCAATTAGCTGGCTAGTTTAGTAGGAGATTATCTTATGCCCACTTCATGAAAACTAATATAATGCAAATTTGAATTCTTTCTACCTAATGGCATACAATATTCAATGCCCTAATTATTTTGACCAAACTTGGCTCTTTAACAACGAGTACTTGGTTTTTATAAATCAAACTTGGCTAGCTAGACATTAAACTAACTAGTGGCACTTTCTCAGTAGAATAGAAAATACTGTCATGTATGGCACATCCAAAAAATACAACTGTATAAGATCAACTTGCTAAGAAGCAGACCTGGTTCCTTATTTACTAATTGGTATATTACGATTACTGACAGGTCTTGGGAGACAATGGCACATACACACAAGGTGTTGGTATAATTTCAAAGGAATTGAGCGAAATGGCCTTTTCTAATTATCTGCTGCCGATAGGTGGCAATGTAGTTAATGAGTTTGTTGGATACATGCTATTCTGGGGAAGAAGCCACAAATGGGGTTGGGAAATTCTGCAGCACTTTGATGGGGGTTTATATATATCTGGGGTGCATGCATATATTTATTCATTCTTTATAGAAAGTCTTCTTTGGTCGTTGTTTTTTGTTAGGGTTTTTCGTGTACATATAAAGACTGCAGTCTTCTTCTGTTAGAAAGGCTGGTGGTATTGGTATTGAGTTGGAGTTTCCATACAGCATGTAGCATTTTAAGGTGTGGACTGCTCTCATCAAAGAGCAAGAGGAATTAAAGAAGTTAAGAAGAAGCAAGACGAGGGTTGGTTTTGTTCATAATTTTTCTTGTTTTTGTGCGTGAAAATATCTATTTTTTTGTTTGGATAAGAAATGGGGACAAAGTTAAAGGGCAGGAGAGGCTGAGGGGATCGCAGACCCAGCTCTGGTTTGTAGTGATTAAAAGGATGTCTCCTAGTGGTAAAATGCCACAGTAACTTCAGTTCTGCTATCCAGCAGTCTTTATCAGGCTCAAATGGCACTTGCTTTTGTTGGAAATTTGAATTTTGTTCCCTCAATTATTAGTGCACTGTATTCAGAGAGATACTCAAAATTATATGGAAATAATTTGTAGTACTATGCCAAGTTTAGTTCAAAATACAAATTATCAAGTTACAAGTACATGTGATAGCTCTAGCCATGCCATCATATAGGATGAAGAAAACTTATAATAAAGTAGAGGAACCTTACAGGTGAAATGACCCACATCCTTAGCTTTAACCTTGTATTCTTTATGGATGGCTTCAATCATCTTTGATGCCTCATTTTTTATTATCCAATATCCATATCAGATTTATTTTATACAGAATTATTAAACATGTTGATCAGGAACGTTTCTTCTCTCCTTCCTCCACCTGTTATCAAATAATTGGTGTCATAAGCGAAATTTCCCACAAACCGCGTGCAACCTACTGTATATCAAGAGTCTCCTCCATGATGAAATGTCTTAGCTTACATAAAAAATACACGAATTTTGTTTTTTTCTCAGTAAAATACAAGTATATACTTAGGAGGAATAAAAGTATCTAATGCTGATCATCTTAACACTTCCTATACGGATCTAATTAACTATTATATGCCTTTGTGAGTTTGGTATGTAGAAACATTTGGACATACATTCCTTTGGATTAATTAAATTGTCATTTATCTATCTCATCTATCGATTTATATATATATATATATATATATATATATATATGCAGTGTAAATGCAGATACATATAAAAATTCTTGTCATATTGTGTGATGCATACATGAAGGTTTTTACCAAGAAAGGTTGATCAAGACCCTTGTCTGGACGTGAGCAATAGGATACCGGCGTTGGAGTAGGTGCAGAAGAGAGTAAGCGGGAGAAGGTGAGAGAAGAAGAGAGACCGGAGGGGTTAACGTCTATTACAGGGTCAGTGGGGCCAATACAGCTTACCTTGACCACACCATAAACTCTGTAAGAAGAGAGCAGGACAGCCCTCCACCTCCTCCTCCTTCCTTCTTCCTTCTTCCTCCTCCTCCTTGCTTCCATTAAAATCTTCACTTTTGTCCATTTTTTATTGAGGCGTAAAGCTCAGCTGTGGGATTTTGTTTCAGCAAGCTGTGAAACAAACAAGGCAAAGTGTATCCACTTTGTTTTGATAGAGATAGATTTCAGGAAAGTCCCAAAACTAGAACAAGACCCATCTCAATTTCCCATCTGTTATCTTCAGTTCTTCACCTGCTTCCCTTTTTTGTTCAATAGTTCTCGTGGAGGATTCTAGCTAAATCCGTCTACATCGTCATGAAATTCTTTGTGGAGGTTTTGCGTTGTGTGAAAGAAAATATATGCTCCAAGGAAGGGGTAGATCCATATCTCAATAACCACATGGAGGAATTTTGATTCCTGAGACAAGATTGTAAGGGAATTTTGATTTGTATCCAATAAAGGGTCAGACGTTGTAAGTAGTAGGAAAGGATTGAAGATACAAAACATGGCTGCTGCGTCTTCATCCACTCAATTTTTTGGTATCAGAGAAGATGATTCCAACCAGATGAGGCAACAACAACACACACAACTTCCACAGTTCCAACTTCATCAACAGCTCCATCCTCAGCACCTCAGAAGAAGAAGAGAAATCTCCCAGGAACTCCATGCAAGTACCCAATTCCCCTACACCTTCAAATGAACACTTAGCATGCATCAGTACTTGTATCTACTAATTTGGATTTTCATGACAAGCACTCATAATAGTCTACTTAATTCCCTCCCTACAAATGTTATATATGCAGATCCAGATGCAGAGGTGATTGCACTCTCACCCAAGACTCTAATGGCTACCAACAGATTCATATGTGAAGTTTGCAACAAGGGATTTCAAAGGGAGCAGAACTTGCAGCTCCATAGAAGGGGCCACAACCTGCCGTGGAAGCTAAGGCAAAAGAGCCCCAAGGAAGTGAAGAGGAAGGTCTACCTCTGCCCAGAGCCCACTTGTGTCCACCATGACCCCTCGAGAGCCCTTGGCGACCTCACCGGCATTAAGAAGCACTTTTGTAGGAAGCATGGCGAGAAAAAGTGGAAGTGCGAGAAGTGCTCCAAAAGATATGCAGTTCAGTCAGATTGGAAAGCTCACTCTAAGACCTGTGGGACTAGAGAATACAGATGTGACTGTGGAACTCTTTTCTCCAGGTAATTTAATCCAATCACCTCTATCTAGCTAATTGATAGAGAGTAGTCGAAGGTTAGTCATTGAAAGTTTGGAGATCTAAATAAATACGATGTGGTTCTTCCAAAAGATCAAATTATTTAACTTGTGAAGGGTTGAATTAAAGTCTGGTTATTCTTACAATACATATATATGGTTGGTTTTTAGATGCGGTGAGTGTTTGTTCTCCATTTCTTCATGTGATTGTTGTAAGTGAGCTTGCAAGCAAGGAGTACAAACTGTTACCCCGTGAATCTCTTTTTCTCACTTGGAGAAGTGCTAATGTTTATATCTTTGTAGAGCAGTCCTCTCCTTTCTTGGAACCAACGCCATTTTTCTCTCACGAGCTCACAAAATTTTCATTACCTCCATCCTATTCACGTGCTGCCATGTACAAAGGTTTACCAGGTTTGTTCTTTTGTGGGCTGTCTCTACGTGGCCATGGCAGTGCCCTCTTTTTCTTCACAAGAAACGTTAAAGGGTTCAGTAAGGAGGTAGAAGAAGATGCTTTCTCTTTCAAGAACATTTTGTGATTATACCTTTGATGGGTGTTCTCATTAATTGAGGAGTTGCTTCATGGTTTTAGTTATAAAACTTGCGGTGGGCGAAGAAATTTTCATGGGACTAGCATTGAATGATGGATAAAAGTTTATAATCATAGCAGAAAAATCTTTCCTTGCATTGATTGAAGCCCCTTTCACTGCATATACATACATATGTACCTCTAGATTTCCTTGTTGAATGTTTCATCACTTTCATGGATTTAATGACACTCGTCCTCTCTTATATTCACTCACCCTTGCCTCCTACTCAATATCTGGCCCTTTGTTTCTGCAAATTCATCTCCTTTTGGGAAAGTGCAGGAAATCAATGTACATTCTCGTTTCCACATAATCCGTTTCCCTGGGAAAAAACTGAAGAAGATGACCCTCACTTTCTACCTTCTACCTCGTCATCACCCTCACCTTGCATATTGTGAATTAAGATCGAATTAACAATCTTATTACATATATATAATACCCCCTATCTTAATTAATTAATTATGCTCTTCCACATTTAATTCGTGAAGTATATTTTTTTAATTGAAATTAATATTCAAGTTTGCTTCAAATTAAAAGTTCTTGCTGCTCCTTAATTAATTGCTGATGCATAATTAGTGGACCATATTTATTTTTGTAGTACCATATTTAATAACTTGTTTATCAATTTTTTAATCCTTCCGAAACAATCACTAAGAAAAGTACCAATTCATTAATTTGTTCTTGATAGATCAATAATTTACATATATGGCGTGCATGGATGCAATAATAATCTTATAATAACGTTGGTTTGTGTATGTTTGATTGAACTACACAGGAGGGACAGCTTCATAACTCATCGGGCCTTCTGTGATGCACTGGCTCAAGAAAGTGCAAGGCTCCCTACAGCCCTCAACACCATGGCTAGCCCCGGCCACCACCTCTACACCGCCGGCCGCAACACCGGTCTCGCCCTCTCCGGCCAGATCTCAGCCCTCCAAGAACGCCACCAGCCCACCGATATCCGCCGCCTCGGCCCTGCCGCTTCCCAATTCGACCACCTCCTACCGCTTACCTCCGCCGCCTTGCGACCTCCCCATCACCCCACGTCCTCCCCATTCTTCCCCCCCAACTTCCACCACGACGTCGACCACAACACCACCGCCCTCATCCAAACCAAGCCCTTCTCCGGCGGCCTCCTACACCTGCCGGACACAACCGGCTCTTCCTCCTCCTCCTCCTCCGCCGCCGCCGCCTCTGATCTCTTCAATCTCGGCTTCTTCTCCAACAACAACAGCATGATCGCAGACCAGCTCGTGAACGGAGGTGGTGCAGATGCGCCGGCGACGCTCTTCTCCGGCGGAGCCATGATAGACGCCGACGGCGGCGGCCATCGACAGATCCCACCTCTCTACAACGAGCCGTCATTGCCTCAAATGTCGGCAACTGCACTACTGCAGAAGGCAGCCCAGATGGGTGCAACCACCAGCAGCAATGGCGGCTCTTTTGAGAGCCTTCGGCAGCTCCTCCTCCTCCTCCAACAAGTCCGAGTGGCCCCCGGCTGTGTCCTTCTTGCCGGCGACGATGAGATCGCAGATGGAGACGGACAACCACCTCCAGGACTTGATGAACTCGTTGGCGAGTGGTGGGTCGGATGGGTTGACGAGGGATTTCTTGGGTGTGGGTGGGATAATGAGAGGCTGCATTGGAGGAGGGAACATGGAGGTGGCCACCATGGAATTGATATGAGCTCTTTGGATGACGATATGAAATCTAAAGCAGGCGGGATGAGGCCCAGCTTCGGAGGGGGTAGCTTGCTCTGATAAAGCTCATGTTCATATAATATGGGATTATTTGTCGCGACCGGCCTTGCATGTATGCATGGTAGGAAGACCATGCATGATCAAATATATATGCTCATGAATAGGAATGCATGCAGCTCATTGGATCTTGTGGATTTGACGAAGAAACGGTAGTAGTTGTTTCAAGCTGCTAGATCATTATTATAAGGATATTATTTCGTATTGATTACACGTACGCAGGTGTGGTCTCAAGATCAAAAACCTTGAGAACTAGGTAGATCATGATATTTCTTTCTTTTTTTAATTCCACCTTTTTTGATGATCTATAATAATTAGTTGATCATGAGTTCTTATACAAATATTTCTTTTTGCTGTCCTTTATTTTCTGAACTCAAGTTGTACAATTCTGAATATGTCATTCAAATTTGGTAAGTGGCCAGGTTTGTTTTCTAATCTGCATGCGGATTTTTTACAAGAGAAGCTGCCCGCAATGCGGCTTGCGTGGAGAAGTTGCAGCACTTATCAACTCTCTACGTAAAACTAGGGTTTGAAGTCTCACTGTTGAGTTGATTATTGCTAAATGTTATGTTATCATGTGCAAAGTAAACTCCGACCAAAAGGAAGGAATTCCACCTAATTCTTTTCTGACACTATCCATGGAAGCCTTTTCATTTTTCCTCCTACTCTTGACTGATGAGTAGTATATATCTTCATCTTACCATTCTGGCCATATATATAAATTTTAAACCTCCTTGTAATCTGCACAAGTTTGAGGAATCAAACATATAATATCTGATTGAGTACGGCCATATATGAATAGTAAATGCTTTTCCATGTACAAAAATATTGTTAGGTAGGTGCATGCTAGCTGTGTCCGCAGTTACGTGATGAATGTTCACGTCAGAAACTTATGAAATTGGACACAGATTCAGAGCTTCATGACTTATACGGCCACCAGCTGGAGGGTGCAGAGAGGCATCTGGAAATGTCGCCATGTTCACCGCCTTTCTCTTTACTACCTGCCATATTCCTACTATCTATTTATGTTGTGCTCATTAAAAAATGCATTGTCTTCATCTTTTTACCATAAATATCAATTTATTATTAGAACTCGGAAATATCAACCTTATTCTTCACAGGGTGCAGTAATTACATACAGTAAAACTCATAATAAAAATGTCAATATAATGTTAATTTTGATCTATTTTTTGTCCAAATTTGACAAATAATTAATTGATCATTAATTGTATTACCTACAAAAGAATTTGATGATGCATTTGCGCCAAATATGTTGAAGTACTCTTTCCAATTTACAGATATTTATATAATTTGATTATATTGAAAATGGTTTAATTTGGAGTCAAATTGTATAATATCTTATATAAGTTATTAAAATTGCATAATATATTATTATTTTATTGAAATTACAAGACCAATAACACTAGTTAATAGTTTAATTACTTGGCTCATTGCCACCCCTAGTTTGAAAATGGTAGTTATTACTCCTACTTCGAGAAAAAAAACAGTTACTGTACTTCCAACAGTAAACAGCAAACTAATTATAAATTTAAAATACAAGGCCGTTCGTATATATATCCATCGATGGTGTATATATATATATATATACCATCCCTCAAACGTGCATGTAGCCGATGGAGTATGTATTGTATCTGCTTTACAAATACTGGTATGGTCACGGGAAGAGTAGCAGTGTGTTTCTTTCGTCATATCTGTTGGCACTATTATCAGACGAGTGGTATTCAAATATTCTCATCTTTTAACTCTTTTATCTCATGCTTTAAATATCTATCGTATGCATATAATTAGTACCACCTACTAGCGCCTGCTTGTGATCCTGTTTGTATGTAAATTTGATGTAGTTTGGGGAGGTCATAAATGATATATACGTGTACCTACATATAAGAATCTATTTCCATTTTGTATTATTGCACCACGCAACGATATACAGTACTCGATAGGAAGCCGAGGAATATTGGTCGGAAGATATTGCTGCTTTCTCTGCTAGAGCGTTTTTTGCGTCACATCTATAAGTCAAATCAATGTTTTGAAGTAACAAAATTATGCATTTGTCAATTTTGAACTTTGATTCAAGCAAGTAAAAAATTAATTAAATATTTCACTATATTCACAAAAAAACATCATGAATCCAAATTTTCATAAAGTTGGTAGAAATTAAGTACAAAAAAACCAATAAATTAATAAATTAGTATAAATAATTAATTAAGCATAATGCCAAAAGTTTACTAATTAAACCTGACTTAATTACTGATTAGCATATACTTGCTAATCATACTTGGTGATTACTTAAGTTCTACCCCTTTGACAATGACAAGCTGTTGAGCATATACTTAAGGCTGACATATTGGACTATACTTCAGTTAAAAAGTATAGTCCATGAAATAATTTTAAAAATCGTAAAATTGTATATCTGTCTGTGAAAATATAGCCCACAGATTATGTTGCTATGGTTAGAGTTGTAAATGGTTAGCTAATTCACTAATTTATTGATTACACTGACTTAAATGGTACAAATATGGGAAGAAATTATTTGTCATTTCAGAAAATGGTGAAAAAATCAGTTAATTTAACTGATCTAATTAGAAATATATATGGTTATGGCATAAAGTTTAACCATAACTGTTTAACCGATTTTACCGAATATAATTATATCATTTTATATGTTTTATGAATAAACTTTAATTTTATGTCCTAAACTAGTCACAACCTTTAAATATAGACTTATTTTTTTGTTTGAAGCATATTTTGCATAAAATTGTTGTAATAATTAGACCTCAAGATGTTGAAGTCTATTTTTTGTTACAATTATAATGTAAATTTACTTCATTTTAGATATTAGAAATATTATATATTTTGAATGAAAGACTATTTTTGACGGTTACTATTTTTATTTTTATACCTTATATAATTTTCTATTAGTAGATGTGTTACGTAAAACGGTGAAAAAGTAACTATGTTTTGACTATCTAATTGATAACAAATCAGTTAAAATTCGGTTACGGTAAAACCTGTGAATTCGGTTAAGGGTTCAATTATGGTTAATAATGTAAAAAACGGTTAACGATTATGGTTACGGTAAATAGTATTAACCGAGCCATAACTCGAGATATCTATCTTAGAGATATCAATGTTATTTCGTGGGCTATATTGTCCCCTGTAATAATATAGATTTTAATCATTTTCAATATCTCCACACATATGACTGTTTTGTTGTAGACAAAAGCGATTTTTTTTTTAGTGTATATGTCTTTCAATGGACAATATTTCGAGGTCCCTTTACGGGACATGCACAGCCATGAAATTTATAATATATAGAATTCAGTTAATTGCAGTAGTAAGCTAATAAACTTTAACGATATTGGGATTGCTAATTATAATCAACAGATCTACCTTCTACCATAATTATAGCTTTTAAGCCAATAAACAGTAAATATTTCTTTTATAAATAACAAAAAAATGTTTAAAAATAATATTTTCTGATTACGAGATCTTTTCAACCAACTAAATTACAACGTAACCCTTAATAATTTTTTTTACCATTATTATTAATATAATAAAAGCAATACATGTATCACCTCCCTATTTACTTTTTCCCAAACCGTCGTCCATATATATATATATAATGGACGACAGTTAGGGGTGCTAATTGAGCGAGCGAGCCGAGCTGAACATGTGCTCGAACTCGGCTCGAATAGTTCGAAACTCGTTCGAACTCGACTCGAGATCGAACGAGTTTTGGACATACATGCTCGAGTTCGACTCGAATACTTTTTATGTGTTCGAGCTCGACTCGAGCTCGAATATACTTAAACTGTTTAATTTTTGTGAGCTCGTTCGCCAGCTCGTTCGTTAGCTCGAAATCAGCTCGATTAAAAGTCAAAAGTACCTCACTTTAAAAAAAAGTGAGGCCATTGTGGTTTGAACCCACAACCTTGAAGTCATCAAGGTGAATACTTGTCATCTCAACTATCTTGCTTCTTTGTTATTATATTTCATATATATATATAAATAAAATATAATATAAAGACTATATTATTATATTATTTTGTCGAGTCGAGTTCGAGTCGAACTACGAGTCGAGTTCGAGTCGAGTTCGAGTTACAACCGAGTCGAGTCGAGTCGAACACAACCTTGCTCAAGCTCGGCTCGTAAGATTCGAGTTCGAGTCGAGTTCGAGTCGAGCATTTAAATGTCGAGTTTCGAGTCGAGTCAAGCCGAGCCGAACGCTAAATGCTCACGAGCTGGCTCGCTCAATTAGCAACCCTAACTACAGTTTGGGAAAAACGATGATTAGGGAATTCATAATTCTTGGAAATTAAAAGAGAACATGTCTAGCATTTTTTTAAGTTGTCTACATACGTAGGTAAATAGTATATAGATGACTGTGGTTCTAATAAAATTTCATTTAATTAGAGTACATGTACATTTGGGTGGCTGCACTTGTGTATAATTAAGTGTTGGAGTTTTGAGTTTTAAAAACTAATCATAATGTAGTTGTGTCTATTTTTTATTGAGTCGTTTATTATTTGACCTGTTTTTAAATCTTAAATCTTCTTTAATCATGTTTTGTAATGAGTTTTTATCTATGTTTTTATGGCCCCCTCAATATTCTTTTATAAATAGGAGTGCTAGGATGAATAAAAGGGACGAGAAGAGAAAGAAAATCTAATCTTTTTCATCTTAACTTAGCACTAGTGTGTTCTTTCTTAGTTTACTTATTGAGATTTGTTTTGTTTTAAAAGTGTTCTGTTCTTGGCTTGAAAGACATAACGTGGTGCCTCCCTTGTTGTTACAACCACGTAGGGAGAACTCGTTAAATCGTCAAGATAATTTACTCTTTCGAGAACACGAGGGACAAAAAGAGAAAGAAAGTCTAATCTTTTCCATCTTAACCTAGCACCAGTGCAAGAAAATCTAATCTTTTCCATCTTAACCTAGCACTAGTGCGATCGTTCTTGGTTTAATTATTGAGATTTGGTTTATATTTTGAATATGATCTATTCTTGGCTTGAAAGACATAGCGTGGTGCCTCCCTTGTTACAACTGATTAGGGAAGAACTCGTTAAATTGTCAAAACAATTTACTTTTTGAGAAGGAAAAACCTTGTTATAGAAGATGACAATATTATTTTGAAAAAAATGTACTTCATAATGTGCCTAGAGTTTTTTAGTACTAATTAATTTGATCTCTATCTCTCTTTAGTATTTTAGATTGTCATCAAGTTCTACCTTGTGAAAGGTGCGCAATTTTTAAACTTCTTCTAAACTTATTATATTCCAATAATTTCAAAATAATATTGCTTTGTGTGTGTTTGGCTTATTGCAATCTAAAACGACTAGTGTCAAGAATGACAACTCAAGAAAGAAGTAAAAGAAGTGAATGGAGTATTATCTTTGTGGGAAAACGGGGTATTATGCGAGGAATTCTCACAAATGAAAAAGGGAAGTAATTCTCTTCATGGCAAAGACAATTCAAATCAAAACTCACAAGCTAACATGATCATTATAAGTATCGGAAAAGTAGGAACACGTGAAATGTTAGTCATAACAAATTCTCAAATTAATTTTGCCTATTCTTCCAAAATTTAACATTGCGTTTTGTGATTTAGTATTCTGAGTATTCTATGAGAGTGTGCTCCAATGTAAGGAAAAAAGTATAGTTACAAAATCACCATCTACTTATTTTGTAGAGGCTTTTAATGATTCTAACAATGAAATTTCATTAAAAGTGGGTAAGCACATCTTTCTTATTGAGGA
>JAURVB010002445.1:0-42964 GCA_033002965.1 Piper betle | reverse complement strand
TCAATCAAGTGTGCTACCTGCACTGCAAAAGGTAGACAATGCACCTTTGACAATATACTATATTAATGAAAATGATGTTTATAATTTTTAACATAATTAAATATTTTTTTTAAATTATTAAATTTATCAATTTATATTGACCTGGCCGAGTCGTTACACGAACACAGCCTTTATGGCTGAAAAATAATTGTAGACAATAGCCACGTAGCCTTTGCCCGAAAACAAAATGCCTCAATAAATACGCAATTTGTATATATAAAAATACCATGTGTTTGCTGCGTGAATCCCACACCCACGGTCTATACACGAATCCAAGAAGGGCGGTTGTTTAATTAACAGTATATTTTCGTTTCAAGGAACTTTGAAATAGTTGCCACTTATAATTTTAACCTCGCAGATATTAACCCCTTTGCAAAAGATTATATTAGTGCTAGAATAGGTAACATTCGACTAACCTCTCTCCTAAAAGAGGCTTTTTTAAAAAGCACTCTGTACTAACCTAAGTGATGCTTGTTGTGTCAGTTTCACATTAGTTATAGATAAAGTTAATTATTTGTATATATGTTAATAAAAAAATTTATTCTCTAGACTACTAGTTTTTAAATTAAGAAAATTCTACAACAAAAGTTATTTTTAAACATAAAAAACCCCAACAATACTTACAAAGTAAGAGAATCAATAGCAACCTGTTGACCGTCACAAATTTTCATTGCGAAATCCTTTGAATAGTTAATCCACTATTTAATATCGCATAAAATCTAATAATATTATAGGGATGTTCCTAAAAAATTTTAACTCTGAATAACCATTTATTAAGAAATAATTTAGGGTAATTAATTTATACTAGGGACCAAATCATTCCAAATAATCCTCACACTAATTAAAAAATGATTTAGACCTATTAATTCATATTTGGGGCCAAATCATTCCAAATAATCATTACAAATTGATACTCCAATATCTTTTGAATAATTAATCTAACATTTAATAATTACAAGAGTAAAATCTAATAATGTTAATAGTGATGTGCGGATAAATTTTCAACTTCAATTAATTACTTATTGAAAAATAATTTAGGCCCAATAATTTATAATTGGGGCTAAATCATTTCAAATAGTATCAAGTCAATCAAAGAATGATCGACCAAATTTAAAGAAATAAATTAACCATATCAATTTATTCTTTGAGCGGAATGTCACAGTTACCCAGAACGAACAAACAGATTGATTGCGACCGAGTGAAAGTAAATGGGCCTTCAATGGGGAATAGAAAATTGGGCCTGATTTATAAAACATGATCTCCTGATTGAGGCCGGAGGCTGTAATCAGAAAACTATAATTATTGTAATTTAAATAATATTAGGGAAGATAACGTCAAAACGGTAAGGGATAGATTATAATTTAATAGATAATTATTCATTAAATAATTATATAAAAATAGACTTTGATTTTAAAGACAAACTCTAATTTATTAAGATAATATAATATAATAGTTGAACTATTTGTATTATTTTTTAATTACTCGAATCTCCAACTTTTTATCGTGATTTTTAATTTCTTTTTTATTAATAAGAGCAATGTCAAGAGATGCAAACCTGGCAAGTTATGCTTTATAGAAGAATCATAATGAACAGACTAAAACGAACACTCAAGGAATCTAAGAAAGGTGATTAATTTCCTGTTTACACGTTTACATTGCATAGCTCCTGGACCTCATGAGAGACCCTGTTGTTGGCCCTTGAAGTACTCTTGTGGTGCTTCTGTATTATGGAAGGTGAGAGTGATTCCACTAATAAAAAGGTATAGGCAAAGAGAAGAAGACGGGGATTATTTTCATACCAAGCTATAATGTGACATGTTGACACTTCAAACCGTTAACATGAACACGCGATGCAACAAGATTACAAGGTGCAGTTCTGAGATATGATCAGTAAGCCACTAAGCTAGCAAGATTGGACTACTTCGACTAAATTGTTCTCTTCTGGATTCTTGCTTATCTCTAACGAGGGTGAAAATGAGTTGGCAACTATATCAGGTACACCGAGAGAAGACAAGAAGCCCCATGGTTGTCATCAAACAAAACAGTGGTTTCCACATTACGCCCTTTCACTTTCCCCACCAGGAAGAAGGTATACGCATCTGTTTTCAACTGCATTAAAGACAGCAGTGCAGCATGGGGCGGGCCCTGATCTCTCTCCAATTCTCCTTGTTTACATGACCCTAAAACCGTTTCTGGCCTTGTTTATGTCTCACCACTAGCAGCTTGCAATGGGTTCACAAAGATCTAGAAAGTGATGGCTTTCTTATTTCCAATACTCGGAATCATGGAGCTTCAAAGTTCTAACCAGTTGGTCCACAAAGTTGGCGGTAGACAATATGGTCTCTTTCCTCCCACTGACATATCCTTGGTCATTTCTTTGTAGCTCTCGTGAATTATTTAACAATGGCCCCCTCTCCATGCTGGCTTGCCTCACTGAAAAGATTGTTCTTCCTTAACAAGCATAAATATCATCTTTAAACAATCCTTTCTTTAGAGTAGGAGCTCAGGGAAGTCGAGGAAACTGACAAGAATAGAAACATAAACATGAGAAGTTAGTACATGCAAATCATTTGGGAATTAGTTTTTCAACTTCGCCTAAAGCAACGAGTGAGCGGCAGTTCAACAAAGCAACCATGCCATGTTAAGCGAGGCAGTGGTTTCTGGGACTATGAATGAATGACATTCAATTTATGGGTTGGTAGGCAGAATACCTGGCCCCTTTTTATTAGTAGAAAGAGAAATGCTCAATATCACTGGCAAAAACTGTTCTTGTCAGATGGGTGTGCTCCATACTGTTGCTCACACACTTTACAGCCCCCTCAAACTTTCTTCAATTTCAAATTAAAAAGGTAAAAACCACCCGTGAAAACGAAATAGATCCCTCTCTATATGAACTATCAAGTTAATACATGCTCCAGCTTCTCTTGAGAAGAATTCTTCTGATTCTTGAGCAAAAGTAAGCATGCAACATGATACGTGCAAAATTTGGTAGTTATAACCGCTACAATAGTTAGTTATTTTTTGAATGGATACACTGGAAATATTATTTTATTTTGAGATCGAGCAATGAAATGAAGTGCAGTTCTTGTCTTCCCGCGTGTTCTTAATCAATCCCCAAGGTTCTAATTTTGGTATTTCATCGCCTTTTAACTCATAATTATAGATACGAAAAAAGTTAGCATCAGAATATTAAGAGGAAAAGGAGTGCTTAAATGTGTAAATCAGTAATGGAGCCAGCAAATGAGAGTAACAAGTCTTGGAGGATCCGTGTCAAATGGGAAGGAATAGGCATGTTCAAGGATTTGTCGTCTAACATAAAAGCTATGGCAATGTCTATCGCTTTGTGTGGCCCTCCTTCAATCCCAACTTCTTTTTCATTTTTTTCATGACCAACCTTGCTTTATCACACACGCAGCCTCAAAATCACCGCAATGAGCTTGAATTAATGCTAGAAAGAAGAGTGAGTTTATGTGTAAGAAGCATGCATGAAAAAAACAAGGGTCAATTGTTGCTCTACCAAACAAACACAAATTTAAAATAAATATGATCAAAATTTTATTTTTCACATAAAATATTGAGTTTCGAGTCGGGCTTAATTAAATAAGTAAAAGTTCTTACCCAATTTGATTAATTTTGAGTTAAATATTTATTTGAGTTTATTTCAAGTTAAATATTAAATCAAATCGAGTTTAATTAAACTTCTAGCAGCCTTAACCTTCCTCGATTAACGTTGAAACCATTGCATTGCATGGTAGCTTGCTGCAGTAACAATGAGGTTTATATTTACTGACATATACTGTTCAGGTTCCAGAAAGTAGGAAAATGACTTTTTTTTCAAAGAAAAGAAAAGAGATTTTTTCTTATCTTATTAATTTAAGGAGCATATTCATGTGCATGTGTTGAGATAAAGGTGCCATTCACCCCTCCTTGACAACCATGGAGTAGGTTTTGATCAGCCTCTCACACTATACAATCTAACAGAAGAGTAGCTTGATAAAGATATCTCTAGATAAGAGCAAAACTCATCTTCTCCAATCACTTTTCTTCTCTAAATTTCCATGTCTATCATTTCCCACGGCCTATTTACTGGAAAACACCTGCCCACGTATCCACCCCTTGTTTCCAAGCTCGTGCACTTGTCTAGACTCTGCTTGTTGGTCTCCATGAACAGTTAGATTTTCTCTTTTTTTCTTCAGGAAAAGAAGGTTTGATTATTTCAGAAAAACCAATCTTTTTTCTGTCTTTAATGGCGTCTGATCGTCGGAAAATCTGAGCTTCTCTCAGACTGGTGTATTGTGTTTGAGCAGATGAATTGTTGGTATGTAGATTAGTGTTCATCGAAGGAGGAAGATGAGTCCAAGTGGTGGATGCAGCATAGTTTGGTTCAGAAGAGACTTGAGGTTGGAGGATAACCCTGCTCTAGCAGCAGGGGTGAGGGCTGGGGTTGTAGTGCCTGTTTTCATCTGGGCACCTGAGGAAGAAGGACATTATTATCCTGGCAGGGTTTCAAGGTGGTGGTTGAAGAACAGTTTGCAGCATCTAGATTGTTCTCTCAGGAGTTTAGGTACAGCCTTAGTCACCAAAAGATCTTCTGATAGCGTTTCTTCGCTAATCGAGATTGTCCAATCTACTGGAGCGTCTCAGCTTTTCTTCAATCACCTTTATGGTCAGTTTGATACTTTTGCTTTGTTTTTCCCCCTAATTTGTTTATATTATATCTATGACTTGTTATGTTGCATTGCCACACCTTTTGATAGACATATACTTGTTAGGAGGGAATCTCATTTCTCAACAGATCAGGCAGTCTTCTTTTTACATTTCCTGGATTTTTGTTTCTATTTATCTCAGTATGCTATAAAGTTCTTGCAAGATCGAATATAATTTTCTTTGATGTTCTTGAAAGATTGCTGCCTACAAAATTTGATCTTACCACAGATTTGATTGTTTCCATGATATGTGTGGCTCATATCTGTCCCCCTCTAATTTCATGCAAACAATAGGAAGCTGCTATTTAATACAACTGCTTCCAATTTGAAGTAGTTGATGTGCTGTCTGTCTTGTAGATCCTATGTCGCTTGTTAGAGATCACAGAGCAAAAGAGCTTCTAACTGCTCAAGGCGTAGTAGTACGTTCGTTCAATGCCGATTTGCTCTATGAACCTTGGGAGGTTCACGATGATCGAGGCCAACCGTTTGCCACCTTTTCAGCCTTCTGGAACAAGTGTCTCAGCATGCCATATGATCCTGCAGCACCCCTCCTTCCCCCAAGCGGATAATATCAGGTTTGTGTTCACCATGTTCTTCACTTTTTATTAATACCGATAAAGATGCTATTTACTCAAGCTTCTTCAATTGTCAGGTGATGTATCACAATGGCCTTCTGATGTTCTAACATTTGAGAACGAGTCTGAGAGGGAAGCAATGCACTGCTTGCCCGTGCATGGGCACCTGGATGGAGCAATGCTGATAAAGCGCTAACCACTTTTATCAATGGCCCCCTGATTGAATACTCTGTTAACCGGAAGAAAGCAGACAGTGCCACCACTTCTTTCCTTTCCCCTCATCTACACTTTGGCGAAGTAAGTGTGAGGAAGGTCTTCCATTTGGTGCGGATAAAGCAGGTTGTCTGGGCCAATGAAGGTAACACTCCAGGAGAGGAGAGTGTTAACCGGTTTCTGAAATCTATTGGGCTTAGAGAGTATTCCAGGTATTTGAGCTTCAACCACCCTTGCAGCCATGAGAGGCCCCTGCTGGCACATCTCAAGTTCTTCCCATGGGTTGTTGATGAGAACTACTTCAAAGCTTGGAGGCAGGGCCGAACTGGGTACCCGCTGGTTGATGCTGGTATGAGAGAGCTGTGGGCTACGGGTTGGTTGCATGATAGGATACGCGTTGTGGTGTCCAGCTTCTTTGTCAAAGTCCTGCAGCTTCCATGGAGGTGGGGGATGAAGTACTTCTGGGATACCTTGCTAGATGCTGATCTTGAGAGTGATGCACTTGGATGGCAATATATCTCAGGGACACTTCCTGATGGCCGTGAACTTGATCGGATTGATAATCCACAGGTGAGAAATATTTTGCCAGGTTTTGTTCCTCCTTTCCTGCTGTTATTTTTACCTCTTCTTTTCCTAATTCAACTGTCCTTACAAAAGAATTGTGCTGCATCAATGGGAGAATATACTTATTTGCCTGACATTTTAGTTCTATCATCTGTATAACATGAAAATTGGAAGTTGTGTTTACGGTATCAAATGACATAATATTGAAAGATGCTGTTAAGTGGGGACGGAGATGATCATTTCTGACAAATCATTGAGTAAAAGCTTTCTGAAAGCTTTGTGCATATACTAGACTTGGGGAACATCCCTAGATTCATAACACAAGAACATGGCTTGTACAATTTTGGTGACTGAAAGCTGCTAAAAGGCTAAGTTCACTGATGGTCGAGAGGATATAAGAACAATTTCTTACCAATAATAAACTAGTTGGCAATGTCAGAAATCAACGAGCTATATATTATCAAACAAGTAGCATGAATACAGACTACAGAGTAGCTTCCGTTTACAAATACTCTTCTTCCTCATGCTAGCATATGGCAGGCATCTACTCAAAGACAATTGTTTTTCCTAATTGCCTGTGTTTACTAAGAATTGTTTGTAATAGTTACTGCTTGTTTTTGTTGGGTACTGAGACCTGTAGGACAAAGTTCAAATTTTACCTCATTTATCATTTTCTTCTCTACTGCAGTTTGAAGGTTATAAATTTGATCCTAATGGTGAATATGTACGCCGTTGGCTTCCTGAGCTAGCTCGCCTCCCCACAGAATGGATACACCATCCATGGAATGCACCCGAGTCGGTCCTCCATGCCGCAGGAGTTGAACTGGGCTCAAATTACCCTTTGCCTATCGTAGAAATATCCACTGCAAAGAGCAGATTGCAAGATGCTCTTTCAGAAATGTGGCAACAAGAGGCTGCTTCAAGAGCTGCAATTGAAAACGGAACCGAAGAGGGACTGGGTGATTCTAGTGATTCTGCTCCTGTGATAGCCTTTCCCCAAGAAATACAGATGGAAGTAGACATTGAACCTGTTAGAAACAATAACATGAATAATGCTGTGAACAGAAGGCACGAAGACCAAATGGTTCCCAGCATCACCGCTTCATCATACCGTGTTTCTGATGATGATGAGACCTCTCTAAATATCGTAAACTCGACAGAAGAACGAAGGCCGGAAGTTCCGATGAACATTAATGTGAACGCTGATACAGGCAGAGTTGATATGAATCAAGCTGCTCAGCAAACTGTTAGAAATGATGCCCGGAATTTACCTCTCGTCCCTAGGAATCACATTCCAATAGATGTGGCTCAAGAGTTTTCAACCAGTAGCAGTAGCAGTGGCAGACGAGATGGAGGTGTGGTTCCTGTATGGTCTCCACCAGCAAGTTCTAGTCAGTCAGAACAGCACATTGAAGAAGAACCTGGTATTGGAAGCAACTCTCCTTACTACTCAAGGCACGCACAATCTCATCAAATCATGAACTGGAGGCGGCTTTCACAAACTGGGTAAGATAGTTATTTGGATCTATGGACAAATCATTCAATACCATAGAAGTAATCACTTATGCCGAATGATCTTCTTTGAGTTGTTTGCGTTATAAGCTTACTATTCCAAATCATCGGTAATCTTTTAAACAGATTTTTCCTAAGTAGGTAGATCAGCTCTCCATGTCAATCTTCTAATCATTTTAGATAATTAATCTGTTATTTACATAGCCCCACTCCAGCTCTCCAAAAACTCATTCCTCGTGCTAATTGTAATCCACTAGTTCTACTCCAACAGCTTCTTTGTGTTCATTATAATTCAAACATCTTTGCTGCACTGAGAGCAGCACTCGAACTTTAAAATATATGGTTTTAAGCTTTGTAATTTAGCGCTAATCTTGTCTGTTGGATGTGTTTTCTTTCCCAAATTTCAGCATTCATTGAAATTATTATGAATGACAGGAGCCGCGGTTGGGAAATGGACAGTAACCTACCGCAAAATGCTATTGGCTAAGGACTCAGGATGCTCCTCGGCCAATATTTCTTCTGAGATCCTACGCAGCCAAGTGAAGACCGTGAAACCCATCATATTGGAGCAAGTACTGATCGTTAGTCATCCACTATAACATATTCTACCTCTCATATATATTCTTATTCTGTATATTGTTCATATGAGTGCACTCCCAGAAGCCGCTGAAAACGAGCTGCCGGGGAATAATCCATGCTTTAAGAGAGTTTTTATCAAATCGGAGCTATAAAACTACCTTGAGAAGATGGCAGGACTGGCAAGGTTTCGGTGCAAGTTACACTTTTTGTGGTTTGCATCTTCATCCAGAAGATAAATATAGCTCGTGACATGTTATATGCCATGTTTTTCGTTGGCCATAAACTGCTTGATTTGTACAGTGACTCTGCCACTTAGAACCGTTCCTAGAAAAGTACACAATCTATTAGTTTGGCTATGGATGAGTTAGTGATTCCCCTGGTATTTTTATATAGATGTTTCCCGGTCTTGATGCACCAAAGCATTCGGTATGGGTACGTCCTCCATCTCAATCAAAAAAGGATGTTCTTCAAAATATGGTTTCGTAGCATTTCAGTGTCCACTTGCCGCAGTATTATTTCACAATGTTAACTATTAATGTATTGTCGACCTTATCTAACAGGCATAGTTTAGTAGAGAACCTGCATCAAACTAATATTACGTTGCTACAGCTAGATGACCATTAGCAGATTGCTAGGACATCTCATGTTGGTTAGTATTATCTTTGTCTATCTTCTGTTTCAACAGCCTATACAGTGTTGATTCATACCAGACTTCTTTTATCCTCAACAGTATAATTGCCCGTACCAGTAACATACAGGTATAACCACAGAAGTTAAAATAAACGATTAAAAAATTGCACAAGTTAAAAAAATGGGTTATATCCAACACCCTCCTCTTCCTACAAACTAATGACAAAAAAACACACTGTAGCCAGTGTAAATCATTCACTACGTGTAGAGCAGGGGGAATTTAACGTAGAGGATATAAGTACAAAAAAATACAAAATTTATTCGGCTCAAACTAACGTGGCATATAGCAACAAGACCACCTTTGCGGCCACCGTAGATAAGAACGTACCCATTGCAGGTCATCCGTTGATGTGCTCCACTTTCCAACGGAGCGACCATTCACTACAAGCTAACATCCACAACAGCGTACTGACGATGAAATTTTAACCATTCAATTTATGGGATGGTATTGATCCGAAATACGTTTGGGGGGCAGCTTTCTGAGTATGAAAAGCACCAAAGAAGACGGGAGTATCTCCACCAACTGCCATCAATGAACAGATTCAAAAAAAAGCTAGGTAGCACGAAAGAATAACTTTAATTGACAGTTCAAATTTTATGCAGCAGAAAAGCAAAACAAGAGCAGCGGCAACCAAAAGTTGATTCTAAGTGGACCAAGTCAACCAACGATGCAGCATAAACAATTGTAATATTTTTTGCAGTTAAAACATAACTGTCTAAGCAAACTCATTGCATCTCTAGCCACAAGTCTGTGTAAATAAGAAAGAAAAATAGAAAAGCAACAATAGTTATTGCTTACCATATAATAAATGAAGTTTAAGATTGGATGGTCAAGCACATCCAAATCAGCATCTTTGTCAAACGCAGAAAGAGCAACCTGAAATTAAATAGAAGCTTGTAAAATATGCACTATGAACCTCTAGTTATCTAACAAAAAACTCAGACAAAAACAGTATTCAACTTACCACAATGCATCTTACTAAGAAGCAAGTGGTACATATTCCAGTCACAAAGCCGACCTGTCACATTGAGCTCATTTTAGAATTAAGTGACAATACAAGGAAAAATAACAAGATTGGCAACATGATTAATTGTCTTATGTCACAAACACACAGTATGTTTAGACACATCAAACAGAAAATCGCAGTATACAGCATAAAATAATAGAAGCAAATCTGACATCAAACAAAGTTAAGTTGAAGCTCACAGATTAAAAATTTTAAAACTATCAATATAAGTATAAAAAATTAACCTCATTCAGCTTTTTTTGCCTTCCTTTAGATTCAATTGGGAAGCGCCTTAGCATAAAAAACAACCTGTACGTAAAGAGATAAGATTTCTAATCATAACAGGCAAAATTTGTCGAACACTTCAAAGTACAAAATAACTTCTTCATTCATGATTAGCTGCACACCTCCCTCCATAGGTCAGAAAACCAACAGCAGCAACAAATGAAACAACTGCCCAGGAAGAAAAATCCCCAAAACTGTCAGTCCTGATAACATGGATGTGTAACACACTGAAAAAAAATGTTTCAGGCTACTGTATGTGTAAAACCTGAGAAGAAAAGTTTAGCAAGTTCAACAGCCATGGGGTTGTGGCTAAACCGGATATACACCCAAAGGGAAACCTGAAAACTGATACCGTCATTTTCTGAATATATATGAAAGCAAGCAATTTTTAGCAAACACAACATCATAGCAGGATTCACTAACTTGTATCACATATACAACTCCGTTGATAATCAGATATGCTGATCTAAGCTTATCAATTGGTAAACTTCTTGCCTGTGAATAAAGAGCTAGCATAAGCGAATGAGAAGCCAGTCTTGCCACAGATAAACCCAAAATGGCAGTAAATTTTTTTTTTTTTAATCAACACAAAGTGTACCTGGTGGTATATCTCTGCCCAGAATAAGACAAGTAATGTGTAAGTTGAAAAGAAAAGAAGACCAGGGAAATCAAGAAGTGCTGTTTCCAATGCCTGAAAAAAATTTAAATATGTATAAGTGATGACTTTGAGGACATTAGAACAGAAAATAAAGACAACCGTTTAAGGTCAACAAGCTTACTTTTGACTCAAGGAGAAATACTTTCTTGAAAAGTCCAAAAAGAACAGCTCGTGCTATACAAGAGAGCATTTATTTTGAAACCACATGTAAAATTAATGGTGTAAGAAATACATAAATATAGCATCTCATCAGATCTTACATCCATTTATTATAAAATTCATCAAGTGAAAGATTTTCTGTGTTGTCCAGCCAAACTCAGGCACTCTGAGTTGTATACGAATGAGTTGCACCTGGACGAATATAGAGAACTTAGCAATCGAGACATATAAACATTGGTTGTGGAGAAATAAGTGTAGTAAGTAGCTGAAAGGAATAATCAGCCAGTGTAGGAGTAGTACTCCAAGAGATAAGAAGAACCATTTCAAAGATAGTAAATTAGAAAAATAGAAGGAATCCCAAACGAATAAATAGAAATTAGACGGCAATAACCAAACATCAATGCTTTTAAGCCATTAATCAACACAAAACTCAATTTTTATAACAAGGAAATACATATATAGATTAACCTTAAATTGTCCAACTTCTTATGGACTCTCCAGAATTTAATAAATTAAAATAAACATCAAAACAAATCTCTAATACACAAAACATTCATAGACAACTATGTCACAACAAAACAGTTATAATTGGCAAGTAATTTTATTTTCTTTAAAGAAAATAAAAAGTAATAAGTGAGATGATCTTTAGCCCAATCAAATTGGCCAACGAATGTTATACTAGTATCAAACAATTGCAACAAAATAAATAGCAACTTTTTGCAACGAAGATGTATCCTGCACGTCTCAGACCGAACAGTTGTAATCACTATTCGTAAATTCCTATCAAACTCTAGCAAAGAATGTCAACGTCAAGTGTTAGAGCAGAATTTTAGCAATCAAAACCACCAAAGATCAAACCATAATGGTCTCACATTAGAGAACCAAATCCCCCTGTAAATCAAAGACATCAAGACAACCAAGGTCCAACAAAACCACATCTGTACAGTAATAGGCTATGACCATCCAATCAACTACAGAACATACACTACTATTTTCCAAAATTGAAACGCAAACCCTACCCACAACTTCGCAATAAACTCTAAACCGCATCTTCTCTTCCACACAACAAAATATCAAACCCTTGTCCAATCCAAACGAATGACATATCCACAATCTATCAGCTCAATCAAAAACAACAAAAATCAAGCTCACACTTCGCAAACAAATTAACCAAAAAAAAAAAACAGAGAGAAAGATAGCCTAGATTAGATCAAACGGAGAACGGAGGGCGGAAGAGGAGGAATACGAGAGCGACGAATGCAACTAGGGAGTAGAGGCCGGAGAGGGTGTAGAAGATGGCCGACTGCCAATGCTCCGACTCGTCGACGGAGTCCCACCAGTTCTTCCACCCTCGCTCCGCATCGCCGGCGGCGGCGGCTGAAATGAGGGCGGAGTCGGACCAGGGGAGCAGCATCGACCTGGCCATGGCGGCGGTGGTGGGTGGATGGGAGAGAGTGGTTGTTGTGGTGGTGGCGGCGGCTGCGGCGGTGTTCGGGGGTGCGCGAGGGAACCGAGGGAGACGGCAACGGCAACCACGACGAGGGACGTGGCTCCGATGTAACAAAGATAAATTCAACAAAAAGATATATTATAATAATTTAATTTATTTATTTATTTATTTATCGGATAAATCCCTTATTTTTAATTAAAAATTAATATTAAAATTTTTAAATAATAATAATAATAATAATAATAATAATAAAAGAAAAGAATAGATTTACTTATTTAAAGATCTTTAATCGTGCATGGAAAGAAAATGATATGTGTTCCATCATTTAAAAAAAGTTATATAAAATTTCAATAATATCTTACCATTAGGCATTAAATTTTTTATCATAAATCTAAACAGAAAAAAATAAATCAATCGTTTGACTTTATGTATTGAAATAACTCAAAAAAAACTAATACATTGAAGGGCAATAAAATCAATACCAAATACTCACTCAATTTTACATATATATATATATATATGAGCAATTAAGCATAATTATAAGTGTTAATGGTAACTTAATTATGTTTCCACTCTGTTAAATTTTTATTTGATTAAAATTAGTAAATTTATAATTAACAATAAGATACTAATTTTTCTTATCAAAGTGTTAAAATAATTTTGGATCTATGATATGTGATAAAAGTTTCAACAATCATAATTTGTTGGGCATTCTTGATTATTTATATCTGTTCACAATTTTAAAAGTAAGTAGCATTAAATTGATAAATTACATTAACTAATTTATACAACAAAGACAATATATTATAGTATTTAGCATCAATTACGTTGAATATTTTTACGTATATATACCTCTATTATTACATCATCAGTGTTTATATGTTAAGTTTAATATTAATTAAAATATTTTATTAGTTTTGAATCAATTTAGTTTTATATATAAGATAATAATATGAATAAAATGACTCGGTGAAGCTGCTTGCCGACCACGTGCACATCTGCGAGGTTCAAGGGGGACGCCAACCTCCGGATGCACATGATGGCGCACGGCGAGCAGTTCAAGACCCCCGCGGTTCTCGCCAAGCCCGGCGCCGGCATCACCGCCGGCGGGATCCGCTTCTCCTGCCCCGTCCCCGGCTGCAACCGGAACAGGGGCCACAAAAGTTCCGGCCTTTGAAGTCGGCCGTCTGCGTGAAGAACCACTTCAAGAGGAGCCACTGCCCCAAGATGTACGCCTGCAACCGGTGCCACAAGAAGAGCTTCTCGGTTGTGGCGGATTTGAAGAGCCATTTGAAGCACTGCGGGGAATGCAGGTGGACGTGTTCTTGTGGGACGAGCTTCTCCAGGGAAGATAAGCTCTTGGGCATCTGGCTGTGTTCGAGGGGCACATGCCGGCTGTCATGGGGGACCTGGATAAGGTGAAGGTGAAGGAGGTGGAGGTTGGGGAAGAAGTTGATGATGCTGGTATGGATGAGGAAGACTCTGCTGGCTTGGGGTCATTGGAAGCTTTGCTTGATGGATTCAATGCAATGGATGATGACTGTTCTTTTGAGGGTCTTTTGGATTTGCAGGATGAAGCTTTGAGATCGGACTATCTAGGCAAGATTTAGCAAATTCATTATTATTATTATATATGTTAATGCTTGTTGTAAGAAGATTATGTTTAGATCATGCTGTTCCTTCTTTTCTTTTTCTTTTTTTGCTGCAAATTTTGGATTCTGCACTGTTCTTGTGTACATATCACATATATTTACCCAGTTTTTTTATGAATTCATTGAAATTTCACATGCGTGCGCTCCTTTTGATGTTGGTTGAAATTTCGCATTTACATATATTGTGTAAAGAAGATGAAGGTGACTCTCAGTCCTCTTCTTCCTTTGATTTATTTTTGATGCATTATATATATATATATTGATCTTTTTTCATAAAAAGCTCTAGATATATGCCTACAATGTATTCAATTATTATATTGGTTGATTCAGGATAAACTTTTGTTATTATTATCTTTTAAATCAATATAATGTTAAATTTAAGAATAGATTCAGTTTAGTTAATCGGTTTCTTTTTGGTTCTAAATTTGGCGACCAAAACTTATTTCGGAAATTTGGTTCGAAACTGACCTATCAAATACTCACTACCAAATTTGATCGACGCTTATAAAGAAAGGGCAAGTTCCACCTCAAGATCATGTAGCGGCCAGATAGACTGCCCCCAGGGTACATTTTTTATGTTTTTTTCAACGTAAAAATGACTAATTGTGAGCAGAGCATGAGTTTTTGTTCTTGAAAAAAATCTTTTTTTGTATAAATTTATAGTCCTTTTCACGCCTCACGGCTCACGTCATGCAGGTTAATGGTACGTCGCATGGGCATGTTGTCAATAATTAATTTAAGTTTGTGGAGAAGATGTATCACGGAATTAAACCACTTAAAAGTATTAATTTGATATGATTTTCAGGGATCTAAATAGTGCGTGATCTTGGATATGATCTTCAACTCATGGGAAGTTTTGGTTGCCCATTTGTTTCGTGAAGTTGGACGTGGTTTTTGACTGCTTCAATTACTGTTCATCGTCGCCAGTTAATTTCTTGTGCTCGAGGGAATCAAGCGTCCGACGTTTGATCATTGATGAATCACAGTAACTAATGCTGGATATCAGATCACGAATTCCGTGATAAAAAGGATCCTGCAAAATACTGTTTTGCAATATGCATCGTTACAATATATATTAGTATCGGAGTATAGCCAGTAAGCGCCACGCAGCGAGCTTGATCCTACTGAATGGATTAGCTGATCATACTCCATGGTTTTTGGCTTCTTCATCATATATATTATTTGTCTGCGAGGTGTAAATAGACAAAAATTTATAATATGCTATGATGCAAGAGGGATGGGAAAAAATGTCATCTTTAATTTAGAAAATAAATACAGAGGAGTCTTAATTTCGATTATTTGTCTAGTAAAAAGATATATTATACTTATGTCAATTTTTCCTTTTTAATTAATGAAGCAAAGCTTATGGTTACCTGTACATATTCATAATTTAAAAACTCTAAACTCGGATTTGATTCGGTAATGCCACGGAGTAAAGTCGATTCGGAATTAACTCTAATTAAATAAAATATAACATGAAATTAGTATTATTGTTTTTTTAATAATTAAAATTGATAAATTTATTTGGTTTAGCTCAGTTAAAAGAAAATTAATGTTTTTTGATAATTTTATTATTTTCTTCCTCGGTGAGCCAAACATCTCTTAATAAGAGTTCATCCGTAGAGTTGAGTAGGAAAGGCACTTATTCGAATCGATCAGAGAATTTTTAGAATCAACGAGTTTTAAAATAATTCCGTGTCTTCATTTCTCATTTACATCATTTCCAAAGTTTTTTGAGTGCCAGTATCGTTTCTGGCAGCCTTTCTAACAGTTTTTGCTCTGTACTCTGCATAAGTTCGTACTTTATTGTCCGTTTTCCTGTTGCAATATGCATATATACTTGAAATAGTGGAACTGCTGATCATTATAAAGCAAATGAATATGAGATTAAACAAATCTTTGGAGACTAAGGGGTAAGAATGAGATGACATGTAATAATGGGTTATTTGACACATTGATTATTTGCACTTGCTCATTGTAATTAAGTGCAGTGTCCTGGGTGTTCATCTATATAGCTTCAAGAACCGCAGTGAAAATGTTCTGCCATTTACAAGATGGAACTTGGTGAATTTTATGATCGCTGTCCGCAAAGCGCCCATATAATGCTGGCCAAATCAGTCCCGCATATTATAAATATGTAGTATTTTGAGCAGGAACTGGATATAGGTCATGGCCATGCATGGCACCAAGTATGGGGAAAAGAGAACCTTACGTATTCTATGTATACATTTCATTAACAGATATCAAAAGTTTGGACTGGAAACTCTGTTTATGAGTCTATAATCTATAGAGTGCACCAAAACAAGAAATATTAATTAGATATATATCGAAACCAAATTGAAAAGAATGAATTAATCTTATACAAGACTGCCGATATTCACTATCAACCAAACTTCATCGCTGAGCACGAGTTCCGGTTGGAAGAAGCTGCAACCAGTTTAGCCCATTCAATCAACTTCTTCTTCATTTTAGTTTCATCCGCCATTAATTCCATCGTTAGCTCGTTTATCTCCAACCCACCAACGATGTAAGTCACCATTCCTGGCAGGCAAGTGATGGCTTCCTTATGATCAGCTAATTGGCGAGTCTCTCCATCGGCAACTGATCTGATATGGGTGCAGTCGAAGCTCGGTGCCATGGCGAGAGCTTGAATATTAGACATCGATCGTTTCCAATAAGTTGGCTTGTTGGCCCCAAACTATGCTCGTTTTTCGCTGGTAAATTGTGAGATAATTTGAGCTTGAACAGGATATATATAGGCCTAACTTTGATCTTGACCATTCTCGACACGGCTCATACCTTTAGTCCAGCTCACGGGAATACAATGGCATGCTAGACCAATTCCATGTTTTCTTTTACCATTTTTTTCAAGCTATGACTTGATCAGCTTTCCGATTCACAGAGCAGGTTGATTTGATCAGATTTTATGAACGCAAAAACGTGGGTAATTTAAACTTTAATATGGTAAATTTGCTTTGAACTTGCAGACGGCGATGAAGCTTCCAAACTCATGCATCATGACTTTGCTTCCAGTAGCATGTTGGTAGGCAAAACAACGCGTTGACTCGGCTTAATATATATATATATATATAATAACCTGACAAACATTCTGGTGTTGGCGTGTTATTATTATCCAAGTAATAATTGATTACGATTAAAATTTAATTATAGCTAATTACCTTCAATATATATATGTAGCTAACTGTGATGTAACAGAGCTATTCTCTTCTGTTAATAAATAATACCATTTGTGGTCTGTTGAGAAAAGTTATTTTTTTCAAGAAAATGTGATAAAAAAATTTGTTTTCCTCCATAGTGGAAAACCTCTTCATAATTAATTTTCTACAAAAAATACAAGGAAAAAAAAGAAAATGAGACAGATGCTATGCAAATTTTTCTATCTTTCTAACCAAGCAAGCATGAGAAAAAATCATAAGTAAACTATTTTTCTTTTATTTTTCTTTCTTACATTTGGTAGTCTCTTTTATTTTCTCAATATCCAAATATACCTTAAAGGAAAGGTCTTAAGCATATAAAATTTTTACCCTTTCTTTAAACTCATAGAAAAGTGATGTATGGATAGATTCAATTAAATAATATTTTTTTATAGTGTAATTAAGAATTGATCGCTTCACATGAAGATCAGTCATGTACTCAACAAATAACAACAATTAAATTATAACAAATCATCAATATTCACAATATCTTACTACAACAAATGTACAAATAAAAAAATCGATCGCTCAGATACTCCAAAGCAAAACAGATCAATAAATTAGAATATGCATGATATACATTGGTTAGGACATATTATACTACGGTGGAGTTGGCTTCGCAACATGCAATGTCCTTGAGACGTGCTTAGCCCACAACATCAGTCTGTATTTGATTACTTCATCTCGGAAATTATGAGCAGCTTGTCGTGGAGAAACACAAGGTACATGTCCACCTCTCGCATCTTTTAGGTCTTGATCATCAATGTCTTGATCTCCATGGGCAAGCATATATGGAGGAGGTCCATGCACATCTTCTTCATTGTTGTCATGAAACTCAATGCCGCATTCTATGTAATCGGCACCTGCCATGGCCAGAGCTTCAATCGACATATTGAAATTATTTCCAAACCAGCTGGACGTCTAGTTTGCAAGTATTCACTTCTTTCCGCTTTGTTTTGATGCTCCAGCAGATTTTGAACAAGTTTGATATCAACATCCACACGAGAGCGCGGTTTCCCTCTATTTATAGATGGACTAATACTGTAACAGTCACGGGTTTCCCTCTATTTATACATAGACAAGAAAAGGAGACTATTGTTTCCTCATTCATAAGTGAAACTCATCTTCTTCTTCGCTAGTAGCCTGATTCAAAGATCATATTATATATACGTTCAATTGCGTGGTTTTTGACTGGCTAGTTCCATTGTTTGTCATTTTGATGTAAGAACAAAGAAGAACATAAGATACGGGTATAAGAACATATCAGTAATAGTCAACCGCGTTTCACATGATAAACAAGAGAGATTGGTCGATATATATGTTTCGGCAATGAAATGTTACCAAAAAATATGGAGTCTTTCTCCATGCACGGGACGCGTGGGGACAGTTGCATTCTTGCACGCGTGTGCATGATTGCAGCCGTCCCTCGCGTTCAACTGCGTGGTTTTTGACTAGCTAGTTCCATTGTTTGCCATTTTGATGTAAGAAAGGAGAACATAAGATACGGGTATAAGAACAGTTAAGTACGTAGGGGTAAGAATAAGATGCAGCCCGAGAAGGATTGTTAATATTATACCGTAAGGAACGCTGACAAATATCATGAGAAAAAAAATGAAGTTCCTTTTATTTAAAAGATTGATGATAATTGATTAAAAATTTCTTAGTTCCTAATAGAATTGATAGAAGTCGGATAATTGTAGCAAGATTGATAGACCGCTTTTATATATATATATATATATATATATATATATATATTATATATATATAGTTAAATTGAAGAGAGTACACAATTGAGAGTGTTGTTTTAATTATAAATTGTAAGTTTTTCAATTAGATTTGTATTTTAGTTGGAGATTGTAATTATTTTTAATTGGAGTGTGTTCTAGTTAGAGATTGTGAGTTATTACTAATTTAAAAGAATAAGGGTTTCCTAATTGAAATAATTTATATATTTATTATTTGTAATAATGGATGATTTATGGTTTTTCTTATATATTGAGGTTCGACATTAAATTATTGTGTATTTATTAACTCTTATTTTTTACTTATCAAAACGTATTAAAAATTTTGTGTATTAAAATTCTAATATATATATATATATATATATATATTAATAATTAGCACGACGGCCACGCACAAGATTGGTACGAAATTTGCTCCGGCGCTATCGAGAGAAACCAAGCAGCAGTCCTGGCTTCGGCTGAAGCTCTAGCTATGGCCGGAGCAGATTACATCGAACATGCTATTCTTTTTGAAGAGTATGATTCTGCTGATCCACCTCCACACATGTTAGCCGATGACCCCCATGCTGGGGACCAAAATTTATGCACTTTCAATGATCAACTACCTTGTCTGGGTAAAACACGGAGCATTGATAGCAGCAAGGTTCAGGCAATAGAGTCTAAATACAAGATAGCCAACGATGACAATCGGCCAATTGATTCCAAGTTGCCCGTTTCGACCAGCTAGCTAGTTTAGATAAACCTCTTTTTATTCCGTGCTTATAACGATTTTGATAAATTATATTAGCATTCAAATCCTTTTCATGTTTGGCCTAAATAAAGAGGTTTGATAAACCTCTTTTCATAACCAAGCATATATAGGCCCGTCTGTTGTTTATTGAACCTAATATGCTTCGTTGTTTGAAATTACTTCATTTATTCGTGTAAATATTCACATATACGGGCGCTAGCTAATAGATATAGCCCATATAAATTCATCGAGGTTTTATAAATAGAAACTAAACCAAATTTTTATATTTTATATATTTTTTTATTGCAATATTATGCAGGTCTTTTCTCACATAACTTTTCAAAATTACACACACTCCTTCAAAGTTTGTTGCCTTGTCTATCTTCTTTTGAAAAGTATCTTCAAATTTTAATTGAGGATTAACAAATGAATTGTTATGATAGGTTGAGATACAATAATAAAAGATAGTTACAATTCTTATTTAGATGTTTAAAATTTTTAATTAAGGTCTCTTTAGTTGGTATGAAAATATTGTGAATGAAAAAGGATTTGACCCGGGTTGCAGGAATCGGCCGATTCCGTGTGGAATCGGCCGATTTAAATCGGATCGGCGCGATGCCGATCCGATTTCGGGGCCGAATCGGTCGGCCCCGAATCGGTCACTGAATCGGCCGATTTCGGCCGATTCCAACCGATTTAACTCGGAATCGGAATCGGCCGATTTAAATCGGAATCGGTTTTTTTAAGAAATTACTAAAATACCCTAGGTCTGATTTTAATTAAATTAATTAAGCATGGGTAAAATGGTAATTTAGCTTGTAAAAACCTCTCCGCTTCCGCCCTCAGCTCCGCCACGGCCGTCCGACCACGCCACGGCCGTCTGACCACGCCACGACCGTCCGATCATGTCGCCGCCCCATTTCCGCCTCCGCCGTGCGTCCCTGACTCCGGGGTCGCCGCCCTCCGCTCCGCTTTCGCCCTCAGCTCCGCCGCGGCCGTCCGACCACGCCACGGCCGTCCGACCACGTCGCCGCCCCGTTTCCGCCTCCGCCGTGCGTCCCCGACTCCGAGCTCGCCGCCGGCGGGGGTAAAGAGGGGAGGGTGGCATTCTCGTAATTAAAAGTTTACTCGAGTCTAACTCGAGTCAAAAATAATAATTAATTCTAAATAATTTAAAAAAATCTTAAAAAATATTTAAAAATATCATAAACTATAATACACAGAATAATATCAAAATAACATCAATACCTAATTTTAATATATTTATAATATAAATTGTTAAATTATTATATATGACCGATTAAATTAATTTAGACCGATTCAACTGAACCGATTTCTGGCCGATTCAGACCGATTCCGATTCCGATTTCGATTTATGCAACCATGGATATGACCGAAAGTGCCATTGTCGATTAAATTGCTAGTCAACTTGTGAACACAAAGAAAAAACAAGATTGAGAAGATTTTTTACGTGGTTTCGTATAGTGGGAATCTACGAGTCAATCTACAGTGATTCGCTACCTATAATCCAAGCAATTCACGGTGAATCACTGCCTATAATCTATTATTTAATGATTTTTATAATTTGCAATTAAAGGGAGTTTTGCCGCTTTGGTTTGATGGACTCTGAGTGGGCACTCTTCCCAAGATTTCAAACTGTTTTTGGTAAATCTCTCACAAGAAACCAGACTTCATCATTCCATCCAAAACGTCGAAAATAAGTGGGGATCCAAATTTCCTTCAAAATGGAGCACGAAAAGGCTAATAAATTAATCATGGATTAAATAGAGAGTCGAACCAGACCGGATTTGGGTCGATTTGAGTCAAAATATAGATGAACCGGACTTGGGTTAGGACTTCTGGACCAAGTGGCGTGCGGGGCTGCTGGACCGAATCTAGGTGCGCCTGGTGAGAATTGGCTGCGGCTGCCTAGGCGGGTACAAACCGGGACACGAATAGCAGTCACGGGCTCGGTCTGATCTCGGACAACGTAAATCTTGTTAGCTAATCAGGTCTGACATGACCCGCATGCACAGTGCAACACCGGCGATGTGGCGGCGACGGCGACGGCGACAGCATCTCCGGCGATGGCGGCGAATGGAAACCGCCCAGATCGAATGTGCTCAGTGAACAGATAAACTCATTTATTTTAATTTTAATTTTCATAAACAAATAAACTCATCGATTTTAATTTTAATTTTCGAAGTTTTTTTTAAATGTGACAGACAATAGTCACGAAAAAAACAGTGGCAAAATGTTAATTTTAATTTTTAAAA
Source organism: Piper betle (assembly GCA_033002965.1). NCBI lineage: Eukaryota > Viridiplantae > Streptophyta > Magnoliopsida > Piperales > Piperaceae > Piper > Piper betle. The sequence continues at coordinate 20,912 of JAURVB010002445.1, read as the reverse complement.
TTTTATTTAAATATGAAATGGATAAACCGAAATATGATTCTGATTTTATTTTTTTTGAAATTTTATTTAAATGTGACAGGGTATTGCCACCAAAATACTGTGACAAGATTTTAATGCAGTCATTTTTCATGGTTTTTCTGTGTCTATTTGTTGACACAGAAAGTTGTCATTGTATTTCAGTGACTATACATATACCACCCTATTTTTGTGTTAATACGTAACAAATTTGTTACAGAAAATTTACCCAACAAAATTTATGTGACAAAAGATCGTTTTTTCACCAGTAAAATAAGATAAAGATGGGAAATAGAAGGTGATAAATGTAAAAATTTTTTTGTTATTTTTGGAAAATTTTAATTAATTAAATTGCAAATTTGATAAAGAATGGAAATAGGTATTGATAAAGGCTATTATCATTAATTATTTTCGATTTTTTTATTAATAAAATTATAAATCTGATAAAGAGCGAAGGAGTAAACCAATCATAATAAACCATTTTCTAATTATCATATAAAGAACTTTGTCAGATTTTTAATTTAATTAATAAAAAATAAACACCTATTTTCCATCTTTATCGAATTATTAAATTTATTTATTAATTAAAATTCTTCAAAAATAATAGAAAATAACGTTATTTACTAATTCAAATTCTTTAAGTCGTCTTTATCGAATTTGAAATTTGATTTATTAAAATGTCCTAACTCGACTAGGATTATACTTAGCTAGAATATATAACTTTTAATTTAATTAGAATATATCATTTCCTTTAAAAATTATGATGCAATATTAATAAGTTTTATAATTGAATCCCAGTTTAAATAATATGCATATTTTTTGCCGAAGCTTACCAAAAATATATATAATTGAATTTGAACGAGTTAGATTGTGTTCTAACTTGACTTAAAATTTTAAACTTTTATAAAACTCAAACAAAATGAACCAATCAAGTAGGGCTATTTTGAATTAATTATAACAAGGGAATGTATAATTATAATGTGAATATAATAATTTTTAAAGGCTGATAAAATATAAAAAGGCGTATAATATCAAATTGAGCATGACCGGTGCATTGTGCGGAAACATTTTAGGAAAGCTTAAATTTAAAAAGAAAATATTTTTTTAAAAAAAGCATCTAAATTAAAAAGTATGCTATAATACAAGTAAATTTAGTTGAATTTCAAGTATAATTTTAATTTAGTATGATATATATTAGTGAACAATCGTTTCATCTTTGAAAGCATGTCAGTACATAATATAAAAATCAGAAGATAATTAATTATAAATTTATAAAATCAGAAAAATTAAAAAATATGAAACTTATATGAGAGTATATAATTAATATATAAAAGAATAAATATACAACCACGAAGACATGGGTTATCCCATATTTATATTATATTAATTAGTAATGATATCAAAGACATTCATTTGAAAAAGAAGAAGAAAAAGCCCGAATCAATTAAAAGTTCATCATGAACAATGTCTATGATTTTTCTTTTAGACACTTGATAACCGTAGGTCATTTAATTTCTTATATAATATATATATATAGATAGCCGATTGGGTGCGCTCGGGGCTGAAAAATTTTTTTGCCCTAAAGTTTGATTTGGGGGTCTTTTTTTTAAAAAAATTAACCCTACTTCCCCAAAGGTGCCGGCAGCTGTGGCGCCGGTGGAGGGTGCACCGACCAAATCCAGCATTAGGCGGTCATGTCTGGCCGCCCACCGACCAAATCTAACTGTGGGACAACTAAAAATAGTTGGCCATGGCCGGATATAACCGCGCGGCCTTATGGGTGTGGTTAGATTTGGCCGCCACCAGCTAGGTCCAACTGTTGCAGGCAAGACTTGGCCGACCTCCAAATAGATTTGAGCGAGGGATGACCAAGTTTGGCTAGTGACGGTCAAACTTGTCCTGCGGTCAGATTTGGTCATGCCTTCAATTTTTTCCCCGCCTCTGTCGGAGTTGGCCACGCCTCCTAATGCCAACACCCCCACCCACTACCCTTGGCCCCGATGTGCCACCCCCATATGAGCTGACACCCCCTTGCTGATCCCAACGAAGCCAAGCCGCCCCAAATCCGCTAACCACCCCACGTCCTTACCGCACACTACCACGCACCCCAACGCCATGCGCCATCGTCCCTCATGCAGCTCATTGCGGCCAGGCTCATTGCGTAGCCGATCTAATGCCTTTGCGCAGCCCACTGTGGTGCCACACCCTCACGGCCCTTAACAATGCCGCCGCTGTGCGGTCTAACCCTGCCGCTGAGTATTGTCACCCGTCACACGGCCCACCGCGAGCTAGACACATTGAACATGCTATATATCCCCTTTCATAATTTTCTTATTTATATTAGTAGAAATATTTTCATGGCTACAATAGCTTTATAGCTGTTTTCAACAAATGAATTTTTATATTAAGCTTCATTATAAAATGAAATTATATTAATTATTAAGCAGAATATGAATTCACAGGTCTAAAATTCATGGCTCAGTTAGAGAGATCAGAACAGATAGTTTAATTCGTAACTGATTATTTCCATTAAGATAGTCATTAAACATCTGAGATATATATATATATATATATATATATATATATATTGATGAAAAGAAACATACAGCATATGTAAGGATAAGCCGATTAGGAAACAAGAACAAGATCATGTCGTGTGCATCTTACGAATTGAACTACAAGAAATTACTAGCAGATCAGAGGTGATCTACTGCTCGGGAAGGAAGGTGGTTGTATGGGGCTTCGAAAATGATATATTACAATACCATGCAACGTGTTTAGCCCATGATATTATTTCGTACTTGACCATCACCTCTTCTTGATCTGAAACCTTGCGAGGAGCAAGATCAGCCACCGGCCCGTTGTCACTACCGCTTGCGCCCTCAACATCGGCTAGCAAGTGTGGGGGAGTATCGTATATCTCTCCCTCATTGCGTTCATCAAACTCTATACCGCATTCTGTGTAACTGGCACCTGCCATGGCTAGAGCTTCAATCGACATGATTTCTTGACGCTGGCTAGATTAATGAACACTAGTATATATAGTTGCTAGAAAAAAGAAGTATATGTATAGTAATTGCTTGAAATAAAACTCTAAAGGCATTGCATGCATGCATGAAAGTCTATTTCATGATCTAAAGGGAGATAGTATGCATCAGCCTATATTATGTAGGTCATAGCCCAATTGAGCAATCACGGGCTTGTGAGGGATTGTTCATAAGCAAGGAGGGGACCTTTTCTTTCTGAAACCCAATTGTGTGGTTTTTTGACTTGTCGATGGAATAGTTAAACAATGATCAGTTTTTCACATGAGAAACGGGAGAGAGACGGTGCTACGGGGTATCAACTCAAAAACAGCAAGCGCTGTCTGTCACTTGGAGGGCGGCTACCTCACGAGTGAACGTGAGCTTTTTGATCTTTTATATCAATCGCTTTTGCTTTTTGATCTTTTATATCAATCGCTTTTATCTTTCTTACGTATTGTCTTAGATATCGCTTGGATTTGGCTGATCGATCGGGATTCCTTGTGGCGCACTATAACTTCAAAAGCAGAAGCGTGGAAGATAAGAGTTACATGCACACGGAGTTTATCTCTTCTGATCTCACATAAATATCCATCGGGCACCAGATCGAGGAGATTCTTGCTCATATTTTAAAAGCTTAAAATTTAGATTCGACTTAGCTTGTGGATTTGAATTCCTAATCCAAATTGATTTAGAATTATTTATATTAAAATTTTAATTATATAAATAAAAAATTATATAAAATTAATATATATTGTTATTTTAATGCTTAGAATTAATAAATACATAATTTACGTTATTTATAAATATTGATTTAGTTATTTTAAAAAAATAATATATTTTGATATTTTTATGACATAACTCAAAGACTCAATTATTAATTCAGTTGGAGTCATCTAGGCAAAACTATGGATTCGAGTTGACCCAAAAAGATTTTAAAATCAAAAAGAAATTTTAAAATTATGTTCTATTGTCAAATTTTATTTCCACTAATATATATATACAAAGTCTTATTTCCATGAGTTACAATTCATTTAGTTTATATAAGCTACGCCTTTTATTTAGAGTAATTTAATTTGACCTATTACTCATAATGTACATATATGAATAGAAAAATAAATAATAAGGGTAATTATAAAATTTCGACTCAAGCTAATACTTCTAACTCTTTTATCTTAATTTTAAATTAATTTTAATAAAAATTAATTTGATAATATCTATTAACTTGTACATCTTTTGAAAATCTAAAAATAAGTCATAATCATATCAAAATATGATAAAATTTTATCAATTTATTATTTATGCACTCTTTTTTTATATATTTAAATATAATTTTGTGGGGCCCACAACCACTAAAAAAGGTTCAAATTAAATATTTAGTTCATATAAGCAATATACGAGGTATAGCTCACCTTAATTTTTTTTCATGAAAAATTAACTCACTTGGGTAAGATTTTACGAAAATTTCAAAAATATTGTCAAAAATTCTAAATTCGCTCTAAAGAGGTTTCAAAATTACCAAAATTAATGATTTTTTGAAGCATGATTGGTGGCAAATCTCCTCCAGTTTATCCATAGGTTGCTTACAAGAATGTGTTTGAATATCTGATATCCATGAATCCTATCTGTATCCTACCTCGTTCATATCCAATCTAAAATAATTTTAGATAGAATTTAGGTTTAGACTTTTAAATAAATAATATAAATGAAAATATTTGGATCGGATATGAATGTGTGATGATCTGACCTGTATTTGATCTGAATAAATTATATTAATAAAATTATATTTTAAAATATTTTTTCTCTATTTTTATATTAAAATTTATATTTTTTATATAATATTAACCAATCGGGTTAGATTCGGGTATAATTCGGATTTTATAGATTCGGATCAGATATGGACGTGAGAAATGAAATAGATGTAAACTACGGATTTGGGTCAAGTTCATGTTTTAAGGTTTAGATTAGATATCGATATAACCATATCCGAATCCATGTAATGACAGCAGATTAATAATTTGCGAATCTTACATTTTATGTTAATTAGTCTTGCTGTCCTAATTTATACGTACTGATTGTGGCTTTAGCGTCGCTGCGTTTGTTTCTTCGCTAGCTGCTATGGGGTACTTTTAGGAAGGGTTAAAAAGTGGAAAATAGTAATTCAATGAAGTCTTAGAGCCAATATTAATTATAAAAATTAAAATTAATGGACAATTAGATACACAATATGGGTGATACCGAACTTATTTTATTTTAAAAAAATAATATTTAATAGGTCTAATCACACCATATTTGGGCAGATTAACACTCAAAAAAAGTTCTAAACATGCTAATCTCCGCATAAAAATTAAGAGAGAGAGAGAGAGAGAATTATGACATAAGAAGGAAAAGTAAAATGATGTTTTTTAAAAAATAATTTAATCTTTCCAGATCTTCTTGGTCTAATTCTCATCATTTAGAAGTTTCATTTCTTCATAGTATTATTTTCTTATATTCTATATTTTACTCCATGCCAAATTATATGAATTATAATTTTTGTATAAGCCTTATATACAGAACTACGGTTCATATAGCTATGTATGACTTACAATTTTTATTTTGAACTGTTGGGCCCTTATGGGCCCGTACCCAAGCTCCGAAATCAATGTTGGACCCTTTGGGCCCCCAAAAGGGACTTCAAATAACCAAAGGAAACTCGCAATAGGTGTCACGAGCCTCTCTTAATCCAAAAGTTAACTTAAGGAATAAGGCTTTCCCATTAGCCTATATACAAGTCATCAACAACCTCTACGACCGATGTGGGACAAACCCAACAACTCCCCTTCACAGATCGGGTGTGGCCCGAAACCAAGTCACCAACAACCTCTACGAACGATGTGGGACAAACCCAACAACTCCCCTTCACACATCGGGTGTGGCCCGAAACCATCATCTGACACACTCCCCTTAAATCAGACGACACCCACCTGACAAACTCCCACCTAACAAATTTCCCCTTAAATCAGACGACACCCACCTGACAAACTCCCACCTAACAAACTTCCCCCTTAACAAACTTCCCCCCTTAAATCAGACGACACCCACCTGACAAACTCCCACCTAACAAACTTCCCCTTAAATCAGACGACACCCACCTGACAAACTCCCACCTAACAAACTTCCCCCCTTAAAATCAGACGACACCCACCTGACAAACACCCACCTAGCAAACTTACTCCCACCTAGCAAACCCACCTAGCAAACTTACTCCCACCTAGCAAACTTCCCCTTAAATCAGACGACACCCACCTAACAAACTCCCACTTAACAAACTCCCACCACCTGACAAACTACCCACCTAACAAACTCCCACCACCTGACATCAGACGACACCCACCTGACAAACTCCAAATCATCAGGTGGAACCTACGAAGGAACAACAACAACAATCAGTGTAGACAAACCCGGCTCGAACTTGGCTCCGATACCACTTGTTGGGCCCTTATGGGCCCGTACCCAAGCTCCAGAAACCAATGTTGGACCCTTTGGGCCCCCAAAAGGACTTTAAATAACCAAAGGAAACTCGCAATAGGTGTCACGGGCCTCTCTTAATCCAAAAGTTAACTTAAGGAATAAGGCTTTCCCATTAGCCTATATTCAAGTCACCAACAACCTCTACGACCGATGTGGGACAAACCTAACATGAACAACTTCATGAGTCCCACAACTCAAAATCCACATTAATAAACGTAAAAATAAATATTTAGGGTATTTATAGATTTTTAAATTAATCTAATGCTTTCAAACCTTTCATCCTAATCATCAAAGAAATTATATTAAAAATTAATTTCAAAATATATTTAAACTATTATATTTTATAAAAAAATTAAAAGTAGGTCATATTGATGTATATAAAAAAATTAACCTCTTACTTATACACTTTACTTTTCATACATATAGACATTATTATGTATATAAAACCCACTAACCAAAGTTCAAATTCAAAGTGTATTTCATCTTAATTTTTCTCTTGTTTTATCCGTTAATTATTCTTTGATTATTTAGTGTGTCATTAATCAATTTTTTACGTCCATACAGCTGTATCACACATTTTTGGAATAGTTTGTATCAAAGCAAAATTTGATTGATAAAATATGTGACAGTATAAAATTGACTTATTTTATAAAAAGGGAAATTTTAATCATTGAGGGAAAATGTGATTTAAGTTGGACCGTTTTTATAATTGGACGACCAGTTGATGTAGGGGCGGCTAGAAAGCCCACAGCTTAGCTCACGGAACATGGACTAAAATATGAAAAATATTTTGTTAAAATAATAGACGGACACAGTGAGCCTGGATAACTTTACGAGCTTGACATGATTATTTCACGGATCTTTCTTGTCGATATTAATAATCCTTCTAACAAAAAATTTCTCCCATTCCATCTCACATTTAGTGACAATCTCATGGAATCTCAGGACCCCAAATTTTCTACATTTCCAAGTCCAGAATTTCGATTCAAGGGCATATAGATTCATTATTTTCACTTAATTCGACAAAGTCGCCGTGTACATTTGAACATATAATCACACGCATAGCAACAATATCAAGCCAAATTAGATCTGCTGAAGATTAATTCTGGAAATTACAAGAATGAGAATCGGGTAGAAACTGGGAAGTGAAGCTGGGACACAGTTGTACTGTATAGGAGTACTCGATCACATAAGAAAAGGTGTTCTGTAAATGTCGAATTGCTCTGAAGCTGACAACTGCGGTTCCTGTATATGTATATCAGTTTTATATGAACTCTGCTAAATAAGGTGATGATGGAGAGCAAGTAGGAGGAGAAGAAATTAGATAAAAAATATGGATGACCTGAGCAAAAAAATTGCGGATGATTTTGTTGAGAAGAGAAGTAATAGGCCCAACAACCCGCAATCCAGACTGACTTTCCCGGATTGACGATCTCATGGCAGTAAGCAAGCGGCCGTAAGTAAGCCCCGGCTCACATTCCAGAGCTTGGATGAAGCAGTAAGTCATGGCTCCGGTGTTCATGTTGCCTGCAAAAGCCTTGATCACCACCAGTTCATTAGAAAATTTAGATGGCAAGTACGCTTTATATAAGCTCCGCGTTCATAGCCATTGACAGATAAATAGCAAAGATCACCTTGGTATCAGAAGTCGTTTGGCTATCTTCACAGCTGCTAAAGGAGATTGCCAGTCCACCTCTGGTTCCTTTATAAATCGACGGATTACTCTGATTCTCCCACAGATAGAAACCTCCCCTGTTCTAACATGTAGAGTGCAAAGTGAAAACAAACATGTAGGTTAAACAAATAACCCTACTTAGGTACAAAGATCATGAGTCATGTGCATAGTTAGTTAACTAGCCTGTTCATCTTGCAAACGAATGGAAGATCGAGAACAGTCCCACTGTGGCATGCATCTATGATGGCGTGCAGCTTGGCCCCCTTGGGGAGAGGTCTGACGATCGTCTCGTTGATCTCGTTGTCCACAAGCTTACCTTGAGCTTCGAAATCAAGCGGGCAGATTGCCTCGTCCAACCCATCCACTTCGTCGCCTTCGTAGCAAATCTGCTGCGAGCCATGGCCGGAGAAGTGGAACACCAACGAGTCCCCTGCCTGGCAGCCATTCACCAACCACCGCATCGCATTCCTCATGTTCTCCATCGTCGGAATTCTGCTCCGATCCTTCTCTTCCTCTGCAAGCAAAAATTGACATCCCCCAAAACTATTGCTAAGTTTGTACCTCGAAAAAGGAATGTGCAATGCTATGCTTAATAAATGTACCTGAGAGGACGAGAATACAACTGTCCGGAAGCCATACTTCGCCTCGCAGCAAGTATTTCATGCAGTTCACATCATTGATCGTTCCCTTGAGTTCATATCTCCTCTGTTTATAACTCACACCACATAGCAAGGCCCTCTTCCTCCCATGAGCAGACGAAGACGGCATCTGATGTGGAAGCGGCCTGTAGGCAGGCTCTACATGAGTACTGGAACTCACTCCCCATAACCATGGTTGTTAGTCGGATAATACATGTTACTGCTTTGGTGAGTATTACCAGGCGAGACCAAGTAGGGCTGGGACTGCAAATTATTCATGTTGCCACCGTGATTGTGAACAGGGCTTGAGACTTGATGAAACTGTTCCTTGACCCAATGGGCAGTTTTTATTACCTTCTTGTGAAATCGGACAAGAGGGTCATTGTGGGAGCTGCATACTGGTACTTGGGAGTGGCAGGAGGTGCAGCGGACGGAGGTGTCGTCCGTGGTGACCAGCAATGGCTGGCCACAGCCACCGCATTTGATATGTATGTAGCGTCCCATGTGCCGTTGATTCGTGCGTTACTTTGTGGAGGAGGTGCAAGAGGAAGCACTAGTATATGTAGATCTGGTTTTGTATTTAAAAGGTGGGAAACGAATTGTAGCTTGCTGACACTGAGCGAAGGGGAGAAAGTTATTCTATGCCCACTCGAGGTGTTGAATTAGATTCTAGGTATGAATTTGGGACGATTGCTTTGTTGCCTACCATTTAGCTAAGCTTGTGCAATGAGTTTGGTTATGTTAGAAAGTGATGTAATTTGTAATTTATTAATGACAAATTATGTAATAATTATGAACTTAAAGAAATACTTATGTACTAAACCTACATTTTTTATATTTTGTAACTGAGAGCTAAGTTTTTGAGAGTAATAGGAAAGTGAAAAAAGAGAAGGGAAAAATAGTTTGATTATTGTTAAGATTTTACTTTTTATCAATTATTTTCAATATACGTTCTTGTCATCTATCTTCTCTCTAACAAATTTGGTATCAGAATTTTGATTTCCCCTCATCATCTTCTATTAAAAACCCTTAAATTTTTTTATTTATTTTTTCAAAATCTAGATAAAGAAAAATCATGACTTTAGATAAATTCTACAAAAATTCTTATTATAATATTTGATAGAGACAAGGAGGGTTATAATTATTGGAGTATACAAATAAAGATACATTTTATGTCAAGATTTATGGGAGATAGTAAAAAATAAGATCAAAGTAATGAAATTTTAACCACTCGAAGAAAATACAAGAAGAAAAAGTATAAGGAGAACATGAAAAGAGACGTAAATACGCTCTTCCTCATTCAAAAAGGAGTAAATAAAAATCTTATATTTCATGCTATTGTTATGAACAAAAATCCTATTTTTCTTACTAGGTCAAAATATATTGAGTTAAGACATCACTTTATTAGAGATCTTATTGAATAAGAAAAAATTGAATTAAAATTTATCAATACTAAGGAACAAATAACTAATGTGTTTACAAAAGCACTCATTCATGACAAATTTGATTTTTTTTTAAATTACAAATTAAGATGAGTGTTAGAAAGCAATATAATTTATAATTTATTTGGCTTATGGTAAATGATGTAATAATTATAAACTTGAGGGGTAATTATGTAGTAAACTTACCTTTTGTATTCTTATAACATGGAGCTAACTTTTAAAGAATAATAAGAAAGTGAGAAAACAAAAGAAAAGAACCTATGATCATCTTTTTCTGTCTATTTAAGATTTCATTTTTTATCAATTATCTTTGATCGATTTTCTTCCCAACCATCTTCTCCCCGGTATATCTCCTCCGCTTGTAACTCACACCAGACAGCAAGGCCCCCTTCCTCCCATGAGCCGACGAAGACGGCATCTGATGTGGAAGCAGCCTGTAGGCAGGCTCTACATGAGTACCGGAACTCACTCCCCCATAACCATGGTTGATAGTCGGATAATATATGTTACTGCTTTGGTGAGTATTACCAGGCGAGACCAAGTAGGGCTGGGACTGCAAATTATTCATGTTGCCATCATGATTGTGAACAGGGCTTGAGACTTGATGAATCTGTTCCTTGACCCAATGGGCAGTTTTTATTACCTTCTTGTGAAATCGGACAAGAGGGTCATTGTGGGAGCTGCTTACTAGTACTTGGGAGTGGCAGGAGGTGCAGCGGACGGAGGTGTCGTCCGTGGTGACCAGAATGGCTGGCCGCATCCACCGCATTTGATATGTATGTAGCGTCCCATGTGCCGTTGATTCGTGCGTTACTTTGTGGAGGAGGTGCAAGAGGAAGCACTAGTATATGTAGATCTGGTTTTGTATTTAAAAGGTGGGAAACGAATTGTAGCTTGAAGACACTGAACAAAGGGGAGAAAGTTATTCTATGCCCACTCGAGGTGAGGAATTAGATTCGAGGTATGAATTTAGGACGATTGCTTCCTTGCCTACCATTTAGCTAAGCTTGTGCAATGAGCGGGCTATGTTACAGGACTATATTCACCGGATCTAATTAAAGAGCATGCTTTCATTGCCTAAGATTATTACATCAGAACTCTCCAGAACATGAAATTATATCATTTAACCATTAGCTTTGGGAGAGAGAGAAATTTTTTAAAAAATTTAAAAAAAGAAGAAGAAAAAGAAAAAGATCAAGATCAAATGATATGTTTCTCTGAGTATTTTATTTATTTCATCCTTGGGCTACTTATCCCCCTCATCTTATGATGTTCATATTAATTTTCAAGGACAATATTGCGAGAATTTTCGTTGGAAAAGTACAGACCATGTATAGAAGTTAACAGCTTGATAAAAAATGATAAAAAAATCAAGAGAGAAATTAAGGATAACCGAATAATGGTAGTTGGATTTGAGTTTTACTTGGAAGCATGGAAGCGTTTCACTTCTAGATCAGCTACCAATGTTGCAGGCTTCGTTTTCCCTGCTTCTTTTCAATAATAGCCAGGAATCGGAGTGGTAGCTGAGCTGGGTCATAAACCGCATCTACCTGCAGGGCATCAACAATATCGACAAGGTTATTAAACCCGTCAGAACTGCAGGCACTAGTGGCCAGTCATGGGTCCTTTTTTCAAGTACTTGTGTTGTCTGTGTTAACTCCAGGAGTTGCCGGAGATTGTTGCTGGTTCTGAGAATCTGGTCGCAAAACAACACGGTATCGAACGATTATTGGAGATCAAGCCCAAAATAGTTGTTGTCATTAATTATACTATACGTAAGTACATAGATTGACTGTCTTATAAGGCTGAGCAGCTTTAGATAGTTTTCTAACGAACGCAATCATGTGAGCAACGATGTAGGTAGAATTCAACGTTGCGAAAGGGTACATGAGAGGAAACTAGATTTGTGGCAAAAATTTTTTAATATCTTCTTCAATTATTCGTGATATATATTAGCTTGGTGAACATTTATAACTTTTGATACTTGCAACTCGGGCTCTAGTTATATATAGATGAAAGTTGACTTGGAGTTTACTCCAAGCAGTTAATTATACGAAATTAGTATATGGTATTTTTCTTTTAAGATTTTAAATCCACACATGTATTTGATAAGAGGAAAATTTTGATAGTGCAGATAGTATTACTTTAGGGAGTACTCCCGAAGTTTAACTGAATCAATTCGGCCAGCTTTTGGAGTCGAAATAATGTTTTAATGTATTGTCTAAAAGCCAATACTACACATTGATTCTCCTCTTTCGCTGTATATTGTGTGCCAGATACCATGAACCCAATGTGTTGCATTTCGAATGAAATTTTTAAAAAAATTCCCTAACGACAGTTAAAATTTTAAAATATCTTAGGACAATTTTTAATAAATATGACCCATTTTGCCTTAAGTTGGTTTAAGATTGATCATTCTTCACTATTGAACGCATGTCATATAGATAGCACTCATAATTAGTGGGTTAATTAAATCTCTCCTTGTTGTCTTGTACTATATACTACCATTAGTAGCTAAAACTGCATGTTGGACTATGAAAAAGACAGTGAAATGGAAAGTTGGAAACCATCCTATGAAAACCTACAAAAAAGAATGGTGCAAGGAGGGCGTCAGGCACTACTCACCTGATGAAGAGGGATCGGCCGTCAGGCGAGAGGCCGTGGGGGTGGAAGGTGAGAGGAGAGGAGGCTGCACCCAAGAAGCAGGACTGCTAAATCCTTCTCCTGGTTGCGCAGGATATCGTAGGTAAGTTGGTAGCGGCAGCTGGAGACGGGGCACCTGGGGGCCTGTAAAACTCGCCCCCGGCGCCGCCTGGCCGTAGGCGTGGTAGTTGCCGTAAGGATACGGCGGCGGACCGACTGCCGTCGGCGATGTGGTGTACATGGTAGGGTAGTACTGCGGTGCAACTGCTGGGTTGTAGAGACCTGCCTGCATTATAATAATTGGGCACTTAAATGAACACAACCCGCTTGCCATGAAAAATTTGATCAGCTTAACTCTATCTAATAATCCTTAATTTCTTTGTCAAGGTTTGCGCCATCATTTTACCAAGTCACTTACTTGCGGATATCCATATTCAGGTGTGTATGTTGCGTATCTGCAAAATGAAGAACATAAAATGTGAGTTCTTGAAATTATTGATCCATAAGAATGGCTCTTAGAATAACCATCTTGTCGATATTTATGAAGCAATATATGATCTATGTCCTTTTGCAATCAAGCTATTTTAACTTTCTTGAAAGGACTTGGCACACTAGGTTTTTACCATGGAAAATTTCCCAACAAATTATTTCACATGATCATAACATTCCTTTAAATGTAGTAAACAGGGATGGCTGCTGTTAGAAAGAAAACATGGTGGTGAAGAATCAAAGACATAGCAATTGGCTAGCATGAGCAGGAAGAGGGGATGGAACCACCGGACAGCGGCCAGCCCTGTCGACCAAAGAGATTACCTCTTTCGATAATTTTGTGACCTCTTGGGCAGGCCGTGAGTGGGGTACGGCCTACGCTGCCTCGTACAATACATGTTTGCCAGTTGTGCCACCAGCGCAAGTTGGCGGCCCCCTCCTGCACACCCAACCTTAGCAGCCTTTGCCCCTCGGATACGTTGGACCCCTCACCAAATCCAATTTTCATTATTTTGATCAGTTTCAAATATATATATATATATATATATATATTATATATATTAATCCAACGTGATGATAGCCAGCTAGTTTTTATTCTCGCTGTAAAAATTGTCTTCCATCTCCAATGACCAATCTTGAGACGTCTCGATGGTATAAGGACAGGGAGAATCAGACTTTGGCCATTTTGGCCATTTCAACATTTAGTACTTGGTAATGTCGTAAGGCACCTTGGTTGTGTTAGCGGTTCCGTTACGAGAATATTGGTGCTTGCAATGGTCGTCAGTTTCCAGGAAAGGTTAAAAGACGGTTGGAGGGAGGGAGAGAGATAGACCTACCCATAAGGGGAGTAAAAGATGTGCGGCGGAGGAGGTGGTGGTGGGGGCGGAGGAACCATTCTGCCATAGGAGGTGGTGCCGACCTGCATGGTTCCAGCTGAATATGGGCTCCCTCCTGATCCGGCTGAACCTATCCCTGCTTTGATCAAGATTCATAGGCAAAGTTCAGTATGTTGAACAACTGTAGCACTGTGTTAGATATTGATCCAAGAGATTAAGTAGTTTAGGAGATGGATGAACCTCTTGGAGGGGAAGGCCTTGGGTGGCCCAGGGAAGCTATGTTGCAGTTGGCTCTTCTACCATCTATCACAGGGTTGGGATCCAAGCAAGCCCTCCTTGCCGACTCCGGATCACGAAACGTCACCTGCAGGCCCCGCCCAAATTTGATCAATCAATAACCCAATAACAGGCCTAATTTGATCTGTCTTACGATGATCACTATCATGTATATCGTATTGTGCACAGATAGATATCCGATGATCCAACCGCAAGACTTACAAATCCGTATCCTTTAGATTTGCCGCTGCTCTTGTCTGTGATGACGACGGCCTCAAGAATCTCGCCGAACTGCTCGAAGTATCTTCTCATCTCCTCGGTGGGCGTCTCCCAGGCCAGCCCGCCCACGAAGACTTTGGTGAAGGTTGTGTCACCGAACTGTAACCTATAGTGCGGGTTAGCCATGCCCTTCTTGCTTCCAACTACTCGAACAAAGAAAAGAGTGCTCTACAGATCACGAAACGATGAACGCAGGTACTTTAGCTAGATGATCATTTCAACCCGGAACTCATACGTCTCTTTCTCCTCCACCTATCTTCCTCCTCCGTTGTAGCCTCTACTTCCATTTTCCTCCACCCTCCCCAGCGAGTTAGAGATGGGACGAAGGAAACTGACTTCAATAATAATAATTAAAAGAGATAGAGAGAGAGAGAGGAAAAGAAAAAGGAGCTCTAGGGGGGCAAGATGAATAAATGGTTGTTGTCCGTGTGATCGGCTAGCAGGGTGGGGTGATCAGAAAGAAGAATGAGGTGATGGAGTCGGAGAAAATAAGAGGGACGAGGCCTGACAGGTTCAAACACTTCTTTGCTGTCCGAGAGGAGGTGTTGGGGTTTTGGATATCGAATGACAGCTACACCGGCTCACCACCCCGCTGTCCTCCTTGTCTCTCCATTAATATACCCACTATTCTTCTCCTTCGATTCTCTTTTCATCTCTCAAAAAAATTGTAAGCATCGTGCGCTTTCTTTTCTCTTCCTCCATGACAGAAATTTACAGGCCAATTATGTCCAGTGGATACCAAGCAAAGATACTCTGTCCATGGCCTAAACCAGCGGCAACCTTCGGCCTGTTCCTAAGCCAAACCAATCCCCCTTTGACATAGGATCATCCCCAGCTTCGCGTTTTTCACCCTCCCACCCCCATAACAAGTAAACACACAACAAACGAAGCAACCATGAATCCCATCTTGGCATTTGCCATTTTTATTACCAATTAATCGAGCTGTAGAAATTACAATAATTGAAGATTTCCAAACTTAGAAGAACGGGTACAATTGAAGGACATCCTACGGCAACTGCGTCAGGAATCATGTCCTCTATCCTGTTAAGAATCGTAAGCCGGGTCCAATATAATTGACTATACACAGTCGTACTCTTCTCCATATTAATAATCCAATATGTAACATATATAGTTACCATTTACCAAGAAGGAGCATACATATCTTGGTTGTACTTATGTTGAGAGGCGAGGATTGCGGTAGACCAGGGAAGCCAAAGTCATTATCTAATGGGGATGCCAGCGTAGGGGACGAGGGCGGCCAGCTGGGAATATTTGACTGTATGAAAAGTGCCCGTGAACTGGCAGTGGGGTCTCCCCATGAGCTGGACTTCATCGCTTCCCACACATATGGACCGCCACCTCCTTTTCCTTCCACTGTGTCCATCTCAACCTTCTCAACCACGCTTCCTTGTTTCTACCCAGTAAGTCACGGACACCTCTTCTGATGTTGAAGGAACGGTGCCGAAATCTTTAAGAGTAACAGATTGAAGGGAGACCTGTTGGCTTTTAGAGGAGGATGATTAGGAAAGTCTCTTTATCTTTGGGATTTAGGATGCAAGTAGTACTATCCTTTTGTTGACATCTTGTTTTTCATGCTTTTTTTAGAGGATTATGAGGTGCATACGTAGGCTTGATCGCTAACCGCTCTATCTTTTCCTTGCCTTCGTTGTCTGGATGAGTTGATACTTGGGGCAACTGTTCTCGAACGTGTGCTCATGTGAATTGGTGCTGTTGCATGTGGGAAATGGCGGTCATATACTTGTTTTCTTTTCGGAGCATGTACTTGTATTTGAGAGTCTAGTCTGGGACATGTATAGCAGCAGCTCCGTCAAGAGAATGCAGGCCACAATGCACATGCCGATGAATTGATGAGGAAGCAGTGGCATTCCATTGGTCTATAGGCTCTACCTAGCCAATTCGGGAAGCTTTTGTGATCCAAGTTTTTGTTATTAAAAAAAACCACAAACACAGTAAGACTTAATTATTATTCCATGTCCTTTGATCGGAGCATATATCCTAAGAATTGGAATATTGATGGGGCTCCGATGTCTGTCTCCGACAAATGTTTGAACTTATTTCTTATTGGAAAATGTAACGATTAATGGACCCAATTACATGTTCTAAACCGTACAAAACTCGGGTCCACGTGGAGTCCAATTACAACAATAAGATATTGTTTGTGCGCCATGCAATTAAATTTTACACGCCTCCCAAGAAATACCAACGATATATCGTATAAATAGGGTTGATAATTAAGTGAGTTAACTCGTGAGTATTTATTGTTTAATTCGGTTCGACTCAACTCGAAATTTGACATTTAAATACGTAAGCTCAAACTCGAATCCTACAAGTTGAACTTGAGTAAGGTAGTATTCGACTCGATGCGATTTAGTTATAACTCGAACTCGATTCAAAATCACTTAGAAATCGACTAGTAGTTCGACTTGATAATATAATATAATAATATACATAATATTATTTGTATATTCAAAATAAATTTAAAATTATAAATAAATATTATTATTGACTATTATTGCGTACTAAATGAGGGTGGTGGTAAGGGTGTTTTTTTATTTTTTGTTTTTATTTATTAAATTTCAGTCGTTCTTGTAATTAAACAATCTAAATTAAAGTTTAAGATATAAATATTATTTGCTCTGGCTAAGATAATATATGTATATATGTATGTTTAATTGTATCTAGTTATATTTATTTATATATAATAAAATAACAAAATGGCATCAACACAAGGATAGCTCAGTTGGGAAAGTGTTATCGTCATGACCTAAAGGTCATGTGCTCAATCTGGGCCTGGTCCTAATTGAGTGTGGGCCTACCTGGGCCTAGACCTAATTAAGAGTATAATTGGGCCTGAGCCTGATCCTAATTGAGTGTGGGCCTGGACCTAATTGAGTGTGGGCTTAGGCCTAGTTTCAAGCTCAAAAATAAGTTGGGTTTCAAACTATTTTCGAGATCGTCAAAATTAAACATTTTAATGTATTCGAACATTGAATTGAACTCGGCTCGCTCACTTATTTAGCAGCCGTACATGTGAATTATTCTAATCATTGACCACTTTATAATGAGAAAGGATGTGGGGATTGGAAATGGGTGGAAAGGGATTAATTTGCCGTTGGAGAGTGTATAAAAATGTGGGTATCTGGGCTTAGCTAAAAATCTTTCCCAATTAAAATTAGATTTTAACTGGAGTTATCAAGACACTCGTACTAAATATTCTTCCAAAGGAGAAATGACCTACAAGCTTTGTTCAAATCTTTTTTGTTTTTTTATGAAGAAGCAGGGCTAATCTGATATATATATATATATATATATATATATATATATATATATATATATATTAGTTTCATTCAAAGGCCCATGTTCGATTGAACATGGATGCCTAAGACATCAGATAAAATATAAATATATAAAATAATATTTTAACCCTACTTTATGTTGGGATGTATACTTCTAATATATAGATCCTTTACTGGTTTATGTTGATAACAAGAAAAAAGTAAATAATAATTTATCACCAAATCACAAGCACAAAATTTTCAATGTGGTAAATCACCACAAAAGCTATCGCTTCTCAACTTAATTCACTATAATAAATGCAATTACAATGAATATTGTTTGAGAAAATTTTCTCCCAAATTACAACTTGGAGTAAATCTACTCCCTAATAATCAGCCCTTGCGTAAAACTAATCCCACAATTATCTCTGAGTAAATTACTACAAATCAATAATCAGAGTGAATCCACTCGTATCAAGATCAATTCCATAATTAACAACCACATTTGAATCAATAACTAAAAAAGAAAACATGGAACAAATCCATCAACATTGATCTTTGATAAAGAACATACTTCGATTGATGATATGATGACAAAGAACTTGGCCCAATCGATCTCAATCCAAAAGCAAAACCTTCTCTCACAATAAAAAGTTTTTTTTCCCCTCTTCTTTCATGCTTTAGAACCCTAGATGAGGTTTCTCAATTGATCTCTACTCAAAATAGATCTCCAACAAAGAAACCTTCAAAATTTTTGGCTTAAATAGCCTTACAATCCGTCCAAAAAGTCCAAAACCAGGTCAGATCCATGAGGCTAGTGTTCGAGCACTGTAAGGGATTATTTTTCTAGACTCTGGCATCTGAGCCGATGCTTTTTTGCGTCTGGGTTCTAAAAGCAATTTTCATATTCCAGAAGTTAGCGCCTGACCAACGTTTCTTAGTGCTTGGGCGCTGGCATCTCCATTGTGCCTCCCTTTTCTTCTTCTTCATGGAAGGGATAGACCTCACAAATCTCCCTTCCCAACCATGAAGAAAATGCCCCTGTGTTGATTTCCTCAAACATCACATGAGATGAGCAACTCATGTAAAACCTCTAGGCGAAATGAGCAATACCAACTATAATTGTCATCTCCCCTCTTGAGGGGAACTCTTTGAGCTAATGTGCTTTCGAACTATTTAACTAAGCCATGAACCAGGGTAAGAGGCACAATTCAACTCCCCCTACTATTCACCATTATCCTGTCATGACTATCATCTCCAATTAAGCTTATACATGAAGTTCCATCCTTATCACTAACCTCTACTGTAACACCCCAAATCCGGTCCACACTCGTGAACCGAACCGGCATGTTACCGGCCCCGGTTAGGTCGGCTAACCCGAACCTAACTCATACGGATCCAATCTCGGCGTCTTAAGATGAAGATACAACTCTCAAAGCATGGATGAATACACAAACCCTAACATGGTACTACGTGAATGACATACAAATCAGAGTGCACACCAAGACAATCCCGATAAAAATTAATGAAAACTTTGAAATATAACGGATAGAGTTTCCCCTAAAAATGCAATTAGGGGCCACCCTGTCAAATATACATATGCAAATATATATCTAACCATATATCAAATAATTTCATTCATATAAAATATAAAATCTAACATGCTGTAACTTATTTTAAAACTTGGGTCTCAACCCACTCCGCTGCGCAACTCTGATCATATTTTGCATTCTGTTATCGTGTCTTAACATTTCATTCATATCATATCATCATGCTCAAACATTTACTCATAGCATGTGTATAAAATAACATCATAACAAAACATTAAATATTTAATCACCCAATGTGTGTGTACAGAAGACCTTATTGCTCCTCCGTCCCAGCTGGCTCATCCATCTCGTGCTTATCACCTACATATATATAAGAAAAACGTCAGTAACAAGCGTTACTGGTCCGGAAAATAAAATAACTATAACAAACTGGCTATGAGAGCAAACTCTCATCTGAAAGAAAACATCATACTCCACGTGAACACTCTGAAGGGCACTACTGAGGAGCCACTGGGCTGCAGACCCGGTAGCATCCCGAACTTACTGCTCTGCTGCTGGTACTGTGCTACTCTCAGCACTTCTTTTTCAGTACTTCTCATGAAACTTTATCCTAAGCCCTCTCCGAACCTCCATATCTCTCCTGGCCTTGAGCACGAAGGCCGAGTACTCTCAGGCAGTCGCCTTTAGTACCCTTTGAACCACAAGTCCGGACATGCGCTGTACTAAACAGTACCCGTAAACCTCCACGTTCTCCGGGTGTGAGGAACTCAAACGCGGAGTTGTCAGGATCCCTCGGGAATGGAACAGTCCGCTGGCACTAATCCAGAGCCCGCTTTGACTGTCACGGCATCCTCTGCATGGTACGTGCAGTCGGTTTCTCCATCCTCGAAGCTCGAATTCGGCGCTCCTCGGCGTCCAAAGCTCGATCGGGCTCCACCGGGTGAGCCCCGCGGAAGATCCGGTGAATTCCGGCGAATTCCAGAAATTTCGATTTTCCAGCGGTTTTCCGGCAGTTGCTGGCGGTTTTCCGGCGACTTCCGGTGGTTTTCCGGCAACCATTGCCGGTGGTATCTACTAGCTGGATAGGGGTCATGTAGGGTACCCTCGGAACCGGCTCGACGAGCCCGACTCATCTACGAGGTCGGCGTGGCCAACGGAGGAGGCGGCTCGCCGGAAAACAGCTAAAACAGAGCGGCGACATTGGGTCGCTAAATCCGGCCTGCCAGGGCGGCGATGC
>JAURVB010002443.1:0-13573 GCA_033002965.1 Piper betle | reverse complement strand
AAGTAGAAAATGGGTTATTAAACTATAATCGTGTAAAAAATCACTAGTGTTGAACCTAAATAGCATAATGAAAATAAACAAAATTCATACCTTTATTGAGTTCAATAATTTAAAATAATTGTATTAGTAATATTTTTAAATTAGGATAATACAAATCATTTGACATAATTTAATCGAACGACTTAATTAATTAAATTGTTATTAATAATGATAAGGATTAAAGATTAAAACCATAAATTAAATCGTCATGATCGTGGTTAGGTAATTATCATCTCAAAGAAAAATATAATAATAATAGTAATTAATACTTGAATACCTGTTTGTAAGTTAATAATTATTTTATCATTAGTGAAGTGTGAATTATTATTTAATAATTAATTTAAAATGTAAAGTATGACTTAAACAATTATGTCACATGAATAATTAATCATCTCACTAAACTTGTTGTAAATGTTGAGAATTTAATATTTAATATTGTTGAATGTTGCATGCTTTATGTTGTTGAATTTTAATAATGATATGTATTAGTCATTAGTTGCATACATTTCTACTCGAATAAAATTATTCTTATGTATAATTTTATGTTTTCGTTCAAATTAGGATCGTTGGTCACAGTTGCAGGTTCACTTACAAACTATCCAGGTCCGTATAATTATTTGAAATTGTAACACCCCATTTCGGCTCACCCGTGAACTGACCCAGAAATGTCATCGGCGATCGAACCGTTCGCTAATTTACTTGGTTCGGTTAAGCCGACCTGGATCTGCCCTCGACGTCTCATGAGGGAGATGCAAACATGAAATGCATGAATGGGAACAATTGGGTTCTAATGCGGTCCTACATGCATTCCATGACATACAAGCAAAAACAAGACAAAACAATAAATGAGAAACCAAAGGAAAATATTTAGATATCAAAAATAAAAAAAGGACATAGTTTCCCCTAAAAGTGCAATGAGGGCCAACCTGTCCACAACAAGGGTATATAAATACTTTATCAAAAGAATATAATACATGACAATCTACCATGGCATCCCATCATTATCTTATTTGTTTTCATCTGAGCCGAGTATGAATTCCAAGGCTCCCTACTCATTCACATTTATCCTTTCATTTCATAATAAGCAATTCATCTAGACAAACATATCATAATTATCATTCACATAGCATTAACACACCAACATTATCTATTACATGTGGCAGGTACATGGGTGCGCAGTTCTGTGCTGCTCCTCTACAGTCTCGATAGGTTTCATCCCTCGCATTTCTCACCTACATATATATAGAAAAACCACAGTAACGAGTGTTACTAGCCCAAAAAATAACTAATATCAATCTGGCACAGGAGAGCAAACTCTCCTATTGAATGAAAACCATATACTTCCTCAAGAACTCTCTTCAGGGCATATATGGGAGCCGTCACCATTGGGCTGTCGCCCTCAGGTCGATAGCATCCCCCTTTCCTTCTCATTCTCATACCTTGGCCATTTCTCTATCGCTTCTCGCATCAAATCACATTCCTTTCCACCGTATACACCCTCCATATTACTCTTGGCCTTGAACATGAGGCCGAGCACTCTAAGGCAGTCGCCTATAGTACCCTTTGAACCACAAGTCTAGACATGCGCTAAATTGCAGTACTCGTAAACCTCCACACTTCTCTGGGTTTGAGGAACTCAAAGGTGGAGTTGTCCAGATCCTTCAGGAACGAAGTGGGTTCTCCCTAGCTCTAGAGCCGCTCTTCCATGCACACGCCCTATCAGAAGGCATGGCCATCAGTAACCCTCATTCCATCTCTCACTAAAAACGCGAAAACTATACATATGTAGGCTTGGGTTGGGATTTATACAATTGTTGGCTAAACGGCCCGAGTTAAGTGGGATCTGATAAAATGCGACTTGACTCGTCCTGCATATTATAAATCAAATACACAATAGAATAGTGTAAAACAGAGAACGAGTCCTAAACAGACCTGGTAGATCAAAACTAAATACTAATGGCCGCTCATGATGCAGTCATACATTTTATATCACGCACACATCCATCACGCATCAATCACAGTCACATCAACCTATGTCAAATCTAACAAGTCTACTTAGGCTAGTTTGCATTAGATCATGATTATTACTCAGTTGTCCTAATTAGTTTCTTAGCTTCCATTTTTAACACCGCTCAATCAAACAAATTTCATATTTTATCCTTAATTAAATCTACATTTATATATATAATTACAACACACAATTCACCAATCCTGACATGAAATTCTAATAATTAGTATCTTTAAATAATTAAATTAGAATAAATTATACCTCGCGTGATTAGTGGCTCGAATTCGGCACCCTATGCTGTCTGAAGTTTGATAGGGTTCGATCGGAGTGATTCGGCAAAAGATCAGGTGATTTCCAACGAATTTCGATGAATCCGGTTTTCTTGCAACTGTCTCGGCGGTTTTTGGCGACTATTCCAGTGGGGCAATCAGGGGTAAAGGTCAGCATCGGCTCAGAAAACTCGTCCCCATGATGGTGACGGCAAGGGTGATTGAATGGCAATGACCGTCGGTGGTGAAGTCGAGTTCGGTCGGGGCAGTTGGTCTCTCCGACCAGGCCCACAGCTGGCTTCGATGGTGACACTAGGTAAGAAGGAAATGTCGGGAGGTCAAGGGGGTGGTCGTCGGGGTCATGGCGGTAGCGCCGCAGCCCGGTCGGCAGCAAATCGACAAGGGGAGCGTCGTGGCTTGTGGGCTGATTCCAGCGTCGTGGTGGCACGACGGTGGCCAGGGGTTGGTTGGGGCGGCAAGACGATGGTACGGCGGGGTGGGGTGGCATCAATCAGAGGCAGGGCGGTGTTGACGGCAGCTCTGGCGACAAACACAATGGCAGAAGCTAGGGTTTCGGGGGAGGAAGATGGAATTCGACTTGTTGTTATTGAAGGGGGCAGGCCTTCCTTCCGATGAGGACATCGGCTCTCATTGGTGGGGGAGGATGTCGCAGCCTTGATTGGTAGGCATGGCTGGATGCTAGAATTTTGGTGTTTGGTCCTAGTATCCCAGCATCCATGAGGGGTAGCGGGGCTATCCGAGTGGTGGAGACAACCTACCGAGGCTAATCCGTGTTATGGTTGCAGGTGACGGACTTGGTGCACTGAAGTTGTTGTGATGACCGAGGGCTGCTGGGAACAGAGGGCTGAGAGACAGTGACTGAGAAACCTCAAGTAGAGCTAAGTGGGTTGTGCTGTGATCGAGCACCCTGGCTGAGCGTAGCGAGCAAACTGGTGGGCGTGTCAGCATAGCGAGGTTGGGCATGACCGAGGTGCCGAGCACTGCCGAGCGAGTTACGGAGCATGGATGAGCATTGCTGATCAGCGTGACCCAGCAGCATGAGTGGGATACTGAGCAGCATGACCGAACTGTGTACCGAGCGAAATACCGGTACTTGGTGTCGGCATGGGCTGTGCAGCGGATGCGGGCGCGTGCAAGCCGGTGAGCGAGCAGCTT
Organism: Piper betle; assembly: GCA_033002965.1. Taxonomy (NCBI): domain Eukaryota; kingdom Viridiplantae; phylum Streptophyta; class Magnoliopsida; order Piperales; family Piperaceae; genus Piper; species Piper betle. The sequence goes on along the minus strand of JAURVB010002443.1, from coordinate 10,081 downwards.
GATCAGTATCCAGGTCGGTAGTGGGCGCATGATCGGTAGCGGTGCACGGGCGTGTGTGCTAGTGCCAGTTGACCCAAATATCGGCACCACCGGGAGTTGGCTAGCAGCACCAGCGTCCAGCGGTAGCGATTTCCAGCATGTGCAGCGGTGTGTGCGGGAGTTGCTTTGAGATTGATCTGAGGGTCATGGTCTGGACATGGTCGAGCCACGGGTGAGCCATTGTCCGGCGGTGCAGGCAAAAGTCTGGTAAGAGTTTGTTGCTGGGAAGATATGGTATCTTGGGAAGATTACGTATCTTATCAACATGTTCGAGCCAGGGTTTGCAACTGAATTCTTGATAGATTAGAGAGTGTGGGACGTGTCAATCTATTCCAGAGAATATCTTCTGCTGTAGAGGATATGTACGAAGGTTCTACATAAGGAGAACGGCCAGAAAAGAAGAAGAGAGTCCAGTAGCAAGAGATCTCATTGAGTGGAGGCCATTGAGGGGTTGCTGAAGGATTGGTGCAGAGATAGTCGCCAATTGCGTGACAAGGTGAGACTACCGAGAGAGAAGGAGACTGGTGGAGTGGCTGCAGCCGGTGCTTTGCATGAAGACTGAAATTCCATTGCTGAAGTTGGCCAGAATCAAGGTAGGCGTCGGGGTGAGGGTTGCTGTGTGCGAGTGATCCTGTAATTGAGTCCCGTGTGAGGTTAGGTAGCATTGGGGCGAGGCGTGTGGGGGCTGTCCACAATGCCGAGCAAGTGCTTGAGGTTAGGTAGAGTGCTTGTAATCCTTGTATTGATTTGATAATATCAGGTTGGGATTTGTCCCGTATATGTGGTCTTGCTTGTTGGTCGTCATTTGTAGGCGGGGAGTTTTTGTACCAGATGCGAGGTCTGAACTTAAAAGGCCAGCGTTGCGGTAACATTGTGGCTGAGACAAGCAAGGGGAGCACGCCTGAATACTGGTAAGGGTATTTGGGGATCGGGCAGTTGCTGCGGTATTAATTGTTTGACTCTCGAAACAGCGACCGAGAGTGCTGTATCAGGGTGTTTGCGGTGAACATGGGTGATCGAGTGAGAGGCTGGGTGTAGCGATATCGAGGATGTGTTTTGCTGGTAGGGTGTGCTGGTAAACCTTGGTGTGTTGAAGTTACCAAACATAGAGATAGTGTTTGGAAGAGTGTTGCACAGGGGAAGAAATAACTTGGTGGCAATGTCGTAAATAAGTATTGACTCGATTCCTAGTCAAAATAGTAACTACTTAGTAATAAATCCTAAAAAAAATCTAGAAAAATATGGGAAAAATCCCATAAAATAAAACAAACACAACAACATCCATAGGACATGGTCTATAACTAATAACCCACCCAAATATGATCTAACGTGTCCTAATGCGTAATTTGGCCTAAACTATCTCTACAATCAAATACGTAAAAAGAAAAATACTGCATACTTTCATATATTATGATAACTTATTTCTCACCATCTTTTCAACAATATCATCATACATTCAGGTACACCTGACTCTCATTGCTCATATATCACGGTTGGCCTCGATTCAGCACGCGGTTCTTGAAACTGACTCGACTCGAACCAAGGGTTGAATCGACTGGTCTGGTAATGTAAAACTCTAACTCGAGTCACGGGTTTTACAGAAATGTTGTATTTTCCCTTTTCGGCAGCCCTGGTCGGCGTGAGCCTAGATTCAACCACCATGCACCGAGTGCAATTGGGGTCAAGGAATTGACTCAGTCTGACACGAGGCCGCTCCCTTTCAAATTACTATGTGGGAGTCTTGGTCGACTGTTCGAATAATTTTAATGACATGCAAGTATAGACAGTCGAAACAAGTAATATAATGATACATTCGAGTATCGTTCCCATAGAGAGATGAATTTTCTTAAATTAATTAAAGAAAATAATATTAAGAAAGAAACAAAAATAACCGACTTAAGTAAATCTAAATAATAACTTTAAATAAAAGGAGAAGTTAAAATAATAAAACTCGTTCTAGAGTTGAATTTCCCTTAACATCAATTTAATCTTCATCAAATCATCGTCTTATATTTGATTCCCTCAGATTGTCGATCTAGTATATTTTTATATGACATGGTGGCTCCCGCTCCTTCATGCTTCTATTTTTTGCCCAAATTTCTACCTCCCGGTGATAATTAATTAATTAACAAAATAATGCATTAAAATTGCCTTACAATCGCATATAGTATTGTGTATCTCCCGACCACAACGACAAACAAGTCAAAAGACTCGTCATATGATGAATTATCAATGACTAATCTAATTAATTTCTCCCGAAATTTAATTAAACCTCATGATCTAAGAAATAGGTGATCAATCTACTCTTACCATTTAGAACATGATAATTCAAATAATCCGATTGAATAAAAGAGTAAGAGCTTGAAATAAATTCAATTAAATCTTATTAAGTTCCATTATTCTCTAGAACAAAATATATACTACTCCATAATAAAAATAGAAAACATTATAACGAAGAAACTAATTTTTATTATGAATGACAAAGAATATACAAAAACTAAAACTACTTCTTTCACTACACTCCAAAGCCAAGAGATGAGATATGATCAATAACAAATGACCATCCCTTTATATAGAAATGGAGATACAAGAATTCGAAGAGGGTGTTCACAAATCGACGTAGTCTAATTAATTATGATGTCCCTTCAAGTTTCCAACTCCTCGACTCCATTGAGCACCATAACTTGTAGCCATTGGGTGGGCCCAAGTGTCATGACCATTCAATTACAAAGCTTAATTTATTCATCTTTTTCTGCTTTAAAACACCAAAATTAAGCTTATCTAATAAAATATTAATTAAGTAAAAAAATAAAGTAAAATATCACTTAATTAATAATGTTTATACCCGGGAAGTACAAAATCATATTAAAAACATGGGTAAATATTGTATACTTTAAACACTTAACACACCCCCAAACTTAAACTTTTGCGCGTCCCGGGTAAAATATTATAACCAAGAAAATTGTACTATACAAAAATACTTAGTCTCCATTATATTCTCATATGATTCACAATCAAACCCTCAAAAGTCAACAAGATGTCAATCAAATCAGAAATTCCCTTTCATCAATCACATCTAAAAAAAGCTCTCTCTTTGTGTGTGTGATAGTCCATTGGCTTATCATTCTCATTTATAACTAATAGAATACAATCAAGCACATGCTTAAATATGTTTACCTTTCGCTCTCATCTCCATTAATGTAGGTAATGCCAATTCAATGGAATCAATAGGTCTTTATAGGTTGTAACGGGGCCAGGGGCTAGGGACCAAAAATAGGATAAACAAGATAGAAAAATCTGAGGCTAATATGTACCCTAGCATTAAAAAACCTTTCTAAATCCTGACATACATGTACAACAAATCCCCAACCAATATGACACAAACTTCCTTAAATGTAGTATCGAGTTGACTCAATATAAGAACTAACTTTGTTTTGATTTTCCATTGACTACCTACTGCTTTTTCTTTTTTCTTTTTATTTCAAACCAGTCGAAGACTATTGCTTCATCTTGTGTTTACTAGTGGAGAATCATTGCCTCATCTTTTTCTTTTTCTTTTTCTTTTTTCAATTTCTTCTTCTTCTTTTTCCTTTTTTGTTACACTTCTCTTTTCTTTTCTTTTCCTTTACAAAGCAAAGTGCCAGGAAAATCTTCACTATCTACTCAATCACCACTCTATAACACGCAATGCCTTCCCCCTATACTACTCCAAGTTTCATCATTGATAGAATTTAGAACAAATTCAAAACACTAGGGTGCAAGGGCTCAAACAACAAGATATAATTTCAATAAAAAGGCCTATATCATTTTCCATCAACATGGCAAGCCAAATATTTCGCCTCGAAAGTCGCTAGGGCAAATTCTAAAAGTCATGACCATCATGTATAATCCATATTGCAAAACATTCATTGAAATCATCTAAACCAAATGATTGTGAAAACAATATAAGGTAGAGAACCAACTCTCAAATGCAATCTTTTACTCAATTCATCCTTCATATCAATTAATCAAGTTTTCCCAAGAAATGTAAGACTAATTCACATGTATCTATCATTGAACCAAGAGACTAAAATACTATTGCATAATAAAATTTTTACACTAAACTACACTATAAATATGTATATCTAAATCTAAACATGAGTCAAGCATGAACAATATGCATAAAATTAAGGCATCCCACCAAACTTAAACTAAACATTGTCCATGAAAATAAAAATAAAGAAAAAGAAGTGAAAGAGAACTCCCTCATATCAATTAGTCGGTGGATGATTATCATGAATAACTGAAATTGGACTTGACTCATGCTTCATTGACTTTAAATGATCAATCCCCTTGTTCAGTCTTAATTTCAATTGCACTATGTGGAAAAAACTTTTGTCCAGGAGAAAATGACTAGCAACCACACTAGATGCCATGTTTGTCTGCTAAAGTCCAAGCAATAGCTGACTTGTGATCTTTTAGTATTCTAATGAGCTTCTCTTTTTGCAATATAGTTAGCTCTGAAGATATAATAATAAGAAGAGTGACATTAAGCCCTAAGAAAGTATAGCTGAGATGTTTTGGAGGTTGCTTTAGCTCTAAACTAGGTGGTACTTCAACCAATGGCAGCAATCTATGGCATGGTAGATCTAAGGTTTCCACATCTCTAAATCATAGAGACAAAATTGGTCGTGAATCTAATACTTTAGCCATCTCATCCACATCAATATCTTCTTCACAAAGAGAATTTATGGCTTTATGTAATGAATTACTACACTGATCCCCTTTGCGTCCGAGTAAGCTAACCAATTTATTGAGTTCATGTTCGTTATTTGGTTTTTCATTATTTTCCTTAATTTCATTTGGCTAAAATAGTTCCTATAAAGTAATACCACTCTGGGTTGTTATAGCTTTGCAATGCTCTTGACCATCTTTCCTTCGTTGTTCTGGTTGGCTAGGAAGTACACCCTTAGATCGCTCACTTGGTTCCTTGTTTAATTGCACCATAACTTGTTGCATAAATTGTTGTTTTTGTTGTTGTTGCTGATTCTTCATAAATTGATGCATAGTTTGTTGCATAGAATTGAACATTTGGATCAAATCTGGTTGTTGTTGTTGCTGAAAATAAATTGAAGGGGGTCCAGAATGCTGTGATAGTGGTAGTGGATTAGTGGGGACAACAGCCAATTCTGAAGAATTATTCCATGAAAAATTAGGGTTATTGCGCTGTAGGTATTGGAATAGGGATTGTTGTTCATAATAGAGTTGCCTACGTAGTTAACTTGATCTGTTGCACATTGACATGTAAAATGTCCTTGTCCACACCATTCACACCTTGGTTATACAGCCTTAACAGGGCCCTGCATATTAAAATTTTGAACTTGATTAGCTAAAGCACTAACCTGAGTAGATAAGGTAGTAAGTGCATCTAATTCTAAAACTCTAGTAGTCCTCCTTGGATGCATAGCTTCTTCTTCTATTGGTTCTTGTGCTCTTCTTCCAGTAGCATACAAGTTTCGCAAAGTCCTTTCAATCTTTGGATCACAAGAAGACAATGGTGGCCGCACTAATCTATGCATAAACAAATGATAACAAGGAAGAAGACAATGATATAGTATTTATTTTCCTTTTTTATTTTTTTCTTTTTAAAAATAATAATCAAACACTAAAATCTAAAAAGAAAAGAAAAACACTCAAAATTCTAATCCTAAATTAATTTAGAAAATTCGGCCTCCCCGGCAAGGGCGCCAAAAACTTGTTCGAATAATTTTAGTGACATGCAAGTATACACGGTCGAAACAAGTAATATAATGATAAATTCAAGTGTCGTTCCCATAGAGAGATGAATTTTCTTAAATTAATTAAAGAAAATAATATTAAGAAAGAAACAAAAATAATTGACTTAACTAAATCTAAATAATAACTTTAAATAAAAGGAGAAGTTAAAATAATAAAACTCGTACTAGAGTCGAATTTCCCTTGATATTAATTTTATCTTCATCAAATCTTTCTCTTATCTTTTATTCCCTTAGATTGTCAATCTAGGATAATCATAGGACATGGTGGCTCCCTCTCCTTCATGCTTCTATTATTTTGTCTAAATTTCTACTTTCAGGTGATAATTGATTAATTAACAAAATAATGCATTAAGAATTACCTTACAATCGCATATGATGTTGTGTATCTCCCGACCACAACGACAAACAAGTCAAAAAACTCGTCGTATAATGAATTATCAATGACTAATATAATTAATTTCTCCCAAAATCTAATTAAACCTCATGATCTCAGAATTAGGTGATCAATCTATTCTTAAAATTTAGAACATGATAATTCAAATAATCCGATTGAATAAAAGAGTAAGAGCTTGAAATAAATTCAATTAAATCATGTTAAGTTTCATTCTTCTCTAGAACAAAATATAAGACTACTCCATAATAAAAATAGAAAACATTATGAAGAATAGACTATTTTTATTATGAAAGACAAAGAAATTACAAAAACTAAAACTACTTTTTTATTACACTCCGAAGCCAAGAGATGAGATATGATCAACAACAAAAGACCACCCATTTATATAGAAATGGAGAAACAAGAATTCGAAGAGGGTGTTCACAAATCGACGTAGTCTAATTAATTATAATGTCCCTTCAAGTTTCCAACTCCTCGACTCCATTGAACACCATAACTTGTAGCCATTGGGTGGGCCCAAGTGTTATGACCATTCAATTCCAAAGCTTAATTTATTCATCTTTTTTTGCATTAAAACACCAAAATTAAGCATATCTAATAAAATATTAATTAAGTTAAATATTAAAGTAAAATATCACTTAATTAATAATGTTTATTCCCGGGAAGTACCAAATCATATTAAAAACATGGGTAAAAATTTTATACTTTAAACACTGAACATGGACTTGAGTTCATAACCGACCAGCATGCGCCGAGCGCAACTAGGGTCAACTCAATTCGACATAGGGCAGCACCCCCTAAAAGATTGAATACTTGACACCATGCCAAAAGGGGTGACAAGGCGCAGTGGTGTAAGACGGCTCATTATGCACTTGTGATACAGAGAGGGTGAGTCAATGGAAAATATCGGTAACTATAGGCCGTGGACCACGTAGCATGTGTGCCCTTGCATGGGATTGTAGCTAGAAGGGGTGGCCACCCCTCCCAACATAATTAGAGCTCAACATAGGATCATAACAACTAAAAGTCTCGAGAAATAATAATAGGGATTATATTGACTTATTTCATTTAATTATGCGACTTAATGGTTTTATCACTAACGCGGAATTGCCTTCACAGGTGAGGAGCTTTGGATTGAGAATTAAATTGGTGGTTGGTGGTTCTTTTACCAATGTAGATTTGGTGAATTGATAATAAATTGGACTTCCTTTTATTCTCTTGTGTTATAAATGTGGCTATGGGAAATGGTCAGAGACTATGAAACTTTATTTTTATGTATTGTCACATGCTATGAGAACATGATTTATTTTTATTACTTATAAATTTCTAAACTTATTTGCCATATTACGATTCATGTTCTTGAATGTTACTGTTACATCATTTATGTTTTTGAGTAACCCCCGACAGGTTAGGGGGGTCGTTACAGGTGGTATTAGAGTGTGGTTTCCCACTAACTCACACTTTATGACTCAAGTACCTTGTTGAAAAGTCTACTAATCTTTTCCCAATGTTTTGTGTTATTAGTTAATAAATTCATTCACAAATTGACCTATGTAACACCCCGTTTCGGCTCACCCGTGAACTGACCCGGAAATGTCACCGGCGACCGAACCATTCGTTAATCTACTAGATTCGGTTAAGCCAACCCGGATCTACTCTCGGCGTCTCAAGATGGAGATGCAAATATGAAATGCATGAATGGGAACGATTGGGTTCTAACTGAGTCCTACATGCATGCTATGATGTACAAGCAAAATAAGACAAAACAACAAATGAAAAACCAAAAGAAAATATATACTATTTTATGAAAGGAAAAATGGAATGTGTGCTGCAGCACAGCCATCTTGGCTGTGCTGCACTTTGATTCAAGCCGTTGGATTTAATCCAACGGCTCGGATTAAAGTCCCGCCACATACATGAAAGCCGCGGGGGTGATGATCTCGTCCACTGTTTCCCACTGGGAGCTCTGCCGGCAACGTCGTCGTCGATCACCATCATCCACTGCCGTCGGGAGGTCGGTCTCCGCTGTCGTCGTCGAGCAAAATATCAAAGCCGCCCACCGCCCACCGCGCCGCCCGCCCACCGCCCGCCCCTCGGTTAGTGACAAAACAGAGGAAAATCATGCCTTTTTTTGTTATTTTGATGTTTTCCTGCAATTTTTAAGTTGTGGATTGATGTACATCATGCATTCTCTGGTTTCCTTTGGATGCATTTGATGAAAGATTGCATTTTTGCGGTGAAAATCATGGTTTTCGATCGAACCCGGAAGGAAATAGGAAGAGAGGGTAGGGAGAGGGGGAAGGAAGGGAGGCGGTGGCGAGGCCGCGACAAGACCGGTCGGCGTCGGTAGCTAGCAACGGGATGCCGCCAGAGAGGTCGCCGCCGGTGGGGGTGGCGCGGCAAAACACAGGGGGTGGGCGGCGATTGGTGCGGGAGGGGAAAAATAGGGGAGAGACGGGGAAGATGAAAAGGGCAGTTTCGTAATAAAAAGTTGACTCGCTCCCGACTCGAGTCAATAACATTAAATATATCCAGAAAAATATAAAAAAATCCAGTAAAATAACACAAAATAAAATAATCGAATTCTAATTCAAATAACATGCGTTAAACGTATTAACCAACCCAAAACTAAAAATAACGCGGCCTAACGCGGTGGCCCCAAGTGGCCAACCTTGGACAGCACCAGCCGGCGGTGGGACGAGAGCAGCAGCATGCGCTGCAGCTTCCCGGCGAGGGTGCCGGCAAGGCGGAGCGCAGCAGGCGAGAGGCGGACGGAGAGGAGGTCGGAGGCGGTGGGGCGTCAGACCTCGAAGAGGCTGGGTAGCGCTTGACCATGGCGAGGGGGATGGATCAGACGGCGGCAGAGGGGGTAGACGGCGGCGGTGGAGGTCGGCAGAGGGATGGATGAGACGGCGGAATATCAGGGGGGAGGAGGTCGGCCACGGAATATGAGGGGGGTGGGGTGATTTTTCCCAACCGTTGGATTAAATCCAACGGTTGGGAAAAACTGCAGCACACCAAACCTTGCCTCTTTATGAAAATACGATAACGCATAACAATCTATCATGACATTAAATCATTATCTCATTCGTTTTTACCCGAGCCGAGTCTGAACTCCAAGGCTCCCTACTCATTCATATTTATCAATTCGTTTCATAACAAGTAATTCATTCACGCGAACACATCAAAATTATCATTTACATAACAATAACACACCATTATTATACATACGTTACACGCGGCAGGTACATGTGTGCGCGGTTCCGTGCTGCTCCTCCGCAGTCCCGACAGCTTTCATCGCTCGCATTCCTCACCTACATATATATAGAAAAACCGTCAGTAACGAGCGTTACCGGCCCAGAAAATAACTAATATCAATCTGGCATAGGAGAGCAAACTCTCCTGTTGAATCAAAACCATATACTTCCTCGAGAACTCTCATCAGGGCACACATGGGAGCCGTCGCCGTCGGGCCGTCGCCCTGGGGTCGACAGCGTCCCCCTTTCTTTCTCATTCTCATACCTTGGCCATTTCTCTATCACTTCTCGCATCAAATTTCATTCCTTACCGCCCTCTGCACCTTCCATATTACTCCTGGCCTTGAGCACAAAGGCCGAGCACTCTCAGGCAGTCACCTTCAGTACCCTTTGAACCACAAGTCTAGACATGCGCTGCATTGCAGTACCCATAAACCTCCACACTTCTTCGGGTTTGAGGAACTCAAAGGTGGAGTTGTCCGGATCCTTCGAGAACGAAGTGGGTTCTCCCCAGCTCCAGAGCCCGCTCTTCTGGGCACACGCCCTATCTGAAGACGTGGCCGCAAGTAACCCTCATCCCATCTCTCACCGAAAACAAGAAAACTATACATATA
>JAURVB010002442.1:0-19713 GCA_033002965.1 Piper betle | reverse complement strand
TTAGTAAATAGAAATTATAAGCCAAGTAGCTGATTTAATATTTATATTTATATATAGAGTAAGATTGTTTTTTATGAACCGTAAACAGTAATAAAATAAAACTAATTTCAAAATTATGAGTTAGACAAATTTTTAAATAACCGTCACTATATTTAAAAAATAATCATCATGCATTAGATCATCCTTTAAAATCCAACTAATAAGGCTACATATAAAAAATAATTCAATACAATACTAATTTTAAATATAAAAAAATAACTTAATACAATATCAATTTTTATCTCAATATGATTTTTCTATAATTAACTCAAATAATAACCAGCTAACACTCCTCTCTCGTTTCCTAAATACCAATAACAGAGAATGTCAATAACAAAGAATGAGCTCAGCAGCCGATCAAGATGTTGGATCTGGACCAGAATTGGAAGGATTGTGCTTTGTTGATTTATTGGAGAGGGGAGGGAAAAAAGACGGTGTGCTTTTGTTTGTCGTCAGATAATTTCAAGCTTTTGGAGATGTTGCAGACGTTGAAAGCATATTCGAAGAGATTTTCTTTTTGCAGTAGAAGAATGAAGCGAGAACTTGTCGATGGGAAATTGTTGCCAATGTGAAACGGACATAATGAAGTAGAAATCAATCAAATACAATGTTCGAAGTTGAAGTAGATGAGAAGAAGAACTACACATCTTCTTCAAGCATCTTAAATCCCAGTGGATTGAACTCTTTACAGTAACTTCTCGGTAATTCCCTGTGTATAAGTGAAACAAATCAAAAATTTCATTACAACATATATGCCATTCAAATTAGTACATGGAATATTGGTGAAAAAGCTTCAGAGAATGATTGAATGGTTTCAGAGGTAGTCATTGTTTCTGTGGTAATGGTTCGAGAAACTGGAACTCCAGAAGAGTTCCTTAGCCTCGTAGTTGGTCTTCTCTATGCGTATACTGAACTCCAGAACTTCCAAATGTATTAGCTATCAGGGAAAAGAATTCTGCTTTTTCCCATAAATTGCCAAGGTGTCGATATTTACACCCAGAATTGAAGAGAAGTTAATTGGTTCTCTAAACAATTTCCATGCGATGTGCAAGATATATATTAATCGAAATAAACCCAGAACTTAGCTTAGAAAACTATTGTATTTTAAAATTGGATTCAAATGTAAAATTTCTTTACCAAATTAATAAAAAATCGGATCTATATTGCTCGAAATATAGACACACTTTTCACCATTTTGCTTGAAATAGCTGACGGAGAGAGGCCTGGAAGGCGTCATCTTCCCAGTCCAACCCCTCCCACCACTCCTCTGTTCCCACAATTTCGCCACTGATCATCGGTGTGGACTTGTTTTCATTCACCAGGCCTCGTGGCAGCTTCTCCAAGATAGGACAGTCACACAGTCTAAACTCGGAGAGGGAAGGGAAGGAGACGTTGTCATTGCATATGTGCTTCATCCGCGGCAATGTTTGGAGATGTAAACATTGGAGGTTGGGAAAGGAAGCAGAGTGCGTTTGGACGTCAGTGAGCAAGCAATGCCCATCATCATCAGTTGGAGTAATCAGTCCCTCTTCAAATTCCCGAAGATCAGCAATCTTGAGTTCCCTGAGCTGTAGGAGATGTTGCACCCCAACTACAAGTTCAAGGCATTTACAATTGCGTATTTTCAAAATACCAAGGCTCTGGAGGGCCCTCTTCCTAAAATGCACCATCTTCAATCGATGACAGTTTCCGATTTCAAGCAGTTTGAGTTGAGGACGGAAATCAGTTGCCCCAGGAATCACGAGTTTGTCGATGGAACATCTTATTATGCGCAGCTCACATAGTTGACACATGGCCCCGATGGCATATATCACCTCATCTCCATCGGCAATCGGCCACCCATCCATTGTGAGAACCTTCAAAGACGTCAATCTCTTGAGGCCTTCTATCAAGAACGGGCCGCTCTCTGGTGTCATGTCATTCTCCCAGATTATTATGCATAATTCTTCCAGTTTTTCCAAATTCTTCAGCAAGTCAATTGACAACACGGTCGGAGTTTCAACTTCCAGATGTAGCCTTCTCAACTCGGTACAATCGTTAAAAATGTTCCCTTTGTAGTCTACCAGGGGTGCGTATATATCAGCCATCTCCAGCTTTTTCAATTTTCCAAGTCCTGAAGGTATATTCTCAAGATGATCACATTGTCTTATTTGGAGCTTTCTGAGCTCACAAAGGCCTCCTATGGTTGGTGGGAGCGTGGTTAGATTATTATTATGAAGCAAGATCAACACCAATAACTTGGTCAAATTTCCAATGTCTGGGGGCAACAATGTCATATTTGAGTCTTTTATTTCAAGATGTCTCAACCCGACAAAATGTCCAAACGTTGGAATTAGTGAACATGTAACCCAAACATATTCCATGATAAGGACCTTTACTTTATATTTGAAGTTCATGGAATTCATAATCTCAACCATGTTTAATCTGTCCGTTGCACAACGTATATGCAATGAGGACAAGTTTGGACAATCCAATCCTCGGGGTATATCACCATTGTGGTCCTTTAAATAAATCCATCGCACCATATTCCACCTTTTACTTATTTCATCTTCACCTAACCTCAAACCATCAGTGTGCACAAAATAATTTGACTCTGAGCCAATCCATAATCCCATGTCTCGTATGACTTGGTGCATTTTTACCATCATTGATGATGAATATTCCAACTGCTTGACCTCAAGCAAGGATTTAGCCACCAAAGTATCAATGATGACATGCCCTCTATTCCATGTTTCTTCATAAGTACCAAAGCCTATGTCCAACAATCCTTCTCCAATACATCTTCCAACCAATGTGTTTTTATCAATTTCTTGATCCTCTGGGTACATGCAACAAAATAGGAAGCATTCCCTTTCAACTTGGTTTTCTAGATTGTCATAGCTGAACTTCAAGCGCTCAAGCAAATTTTTCTCCGCGCCCGAAATCAGGGATGGGCAACTTCTAAGAAACTTTAATGCATCTTCCCATGCTCCGGGGCTGGTTTTACAAACCATAGCCTTGCCAATAACAGTGAGTGCAAGTGACAACCCTGCACATTCTTTGGCCACTTCTTCGGCCAAGCCTATTATCCGGTCGTGAGAGTTAAGAGTCTCATCCCCAACACTTTGCTTAAATAAGGCCCATGACTCTTGGGGACCTAAGCATTCAATCTTCATCTCAGTAAAATCCGAGGCCAGACTAAATTCCATCACATCATTCACATCTAGTTTTAGAGCAGAGGAAGATGGACTGGACACTGCTTGCATCTGCTCAAGAGCAGTCGAAGTACTTGGCAGCACAGGATGATCATGCTGATACGGTCTGTTCACCATTTTTTCTATCAAGCCGGAACCATTTTTATGAGCATTTGAAGTTTGAGTTTTTCTTTTTTTATTTTTCGGGAATATTCCCCACATCCTGCTTTCCGTTTGAGCAGAGGAAGATGGACTGGACACTGCTTGCATCTGCGCAGAAGCAGTCGAAGTACTTGGCGGCATAGACTGATGATGCCGACTGTTCATTATATTTTCCGTCATCCTGCTTTCAGTTGGAGAAAGGAGAGTGGCATGTGAGGCAAGAAGCAAGGTAAGCAAGATGCAAATGAAGCAGAAACAAGGTAAGCAGCTTGAACTTGAATTACTTGAAAAACAGACAATTAACCCATGTCTTAATGTATATGATGACATAAATAAGGATAGAGAAAGAAGTGAAAGATGAGAAACAATTGAACAATTACATTAAGAAGAAAAGATTTACAGCAATGAGGAGGGGTTTATATCTACATAACTTGATAGGCAAGCATCTCAACATTCCTTTTTTGAAAACTAAGACATTTACAGAAATAAGATCTGATTGAGTGATTGTGAAGGGAATCAGATCCATGTAAGTAGAAATGTCTGAGGTAAGTGGAACACAACGAGCAATCTTTTCCTGAGAAACAGATTTGTAAGGAAAATGTTGCTCATCAAAGAGAACATCTCGAGAAGTAAAAAACTTCTTGGAAGGAATGTGATAACAAAGGTAGCCCTTGTAGTGAGATCTGTAGCCAAGAAAAACACAAGGCAAAGACCTTGGCAAAAACTTGTGAGCATTTTGAGACCTTAAAGAAGGATAACAGGAGCATCCGAAAACTTTAAACAATGAGTAGTTAGGTTGTTGTTTGAACAAGGCAAAATAAGGCGAAATGTTCTCTTTTAAAACAGATGAAGGTCTTCTATTCATAAGATAAACTGCTGTGGAGAAGCTTTGTGTCCAAAAGAAAGATGGAACATCACTATGAAACATTAAGGACAGTCCAACTTCAACAATTGTACGATGCCTTCTTTCAGCCCTACCATTCTGCTGGGGTGTATGTGGACAAGAAACTTGATGAATTATACCATTAGACGAACAATAGGATTGCATTTTGGCAGATATGAATTCACCACCACCATCAGATTGTAAACACTTAATATGTGTAGAAAATTGTCGTTGAACATACATATCAAAGGCTAGAAAGACAGAATAAAAATCTGACTTATTTCGTAAAGGATAGAACCATGTGAACCTTGTGCAATCATCAACAAATATGACATAGTAGCGAAAATTGTCAATAGAAACAATAGGAGCTGGACCCCAAAGATCACAATGTACTTTATCAAAAGGATTAATGCAACTAGTTGGACTGTTTGAGAAGGGTAATCGAGTAGACTTTGCTAGCTGACAACTAGAACAAACAAAGGAAGATTCATCTGCATTCTCAAAATCTATTAAGAGTTGATTTTTGAGCTTCAAAAGTACATCAGCAGAGCAATGCCCCAATCTAGAATGCCAGAGAGACAGAGTTGGTTTTTGAGTTTTGCTGGAATAATAGCCAAAATGCTGAGACTGATGAATCTTGTAGAGACCACCAGCTTTAGATCCTTCAAGAATTATTCGTCCACTCCCTCTGTTAGTAACAGTAAAACCAGTAGGAGTAAATTGAAAAACACAATTGAAGTCAGTTGTAAACTGACTGATTGATAATAAGTTTTGCTTGAGATCAGGAACATGTAGAACATTCTTTAAGGTAATAGATCCAGACGAAGTAGTAAGAGTAACATGACCAATATTCTGAATAGGCAGCTTGTTTCCATTTCCAATTAAAACACTTTCAAAGCCAGGATAAGTTGTATAAGTGTCGAAGATATGCAGAAAAGGAGTCATATGAGATGACGCACCTGAGTCAGGAAGCCATTGATTAACATCATCAGTCTTAATTTGAAGAGCACTGAGTGCTTGCTGAACAGCTTTGGGATCAGACTGAAGAGATGGAACTCGAAAGTCCTTGTTAAATCTTTTGAAACACTTATGAGCAGTGTGACCAGGTTTAAGACAAATTTGACAGATTGTCTTGAAAACCCTAAGAGCTTCCTTTAATTCTTCCTCATTTCGAATAGGTTGCTTAGGACCAAAAGCCACCGCATTGGAAGTTGGTGAGAATTGTGTTGTGTGTATGGTGGTAGTAGCTGGAGCAAAACCTCTCTTGTCAGAAGAGAAAACTGAAGAAACTGAGTTTGATTTCAGGCTTTTATGAGCTGCAAATGCAGCTGGAGATACAACATCAGAACTGGATTGAAGAAGAATCCGAGACTCATAACTGTGTAGCATGGATAAAATTTCAGAATAGTCAGGTAGAGGTGGTCTGAGAATCATGGTTGTAAACATCTGATAGTTCGTTCCAAGTCCATTTATCATCCAAAAAGATTTTCGATCATCAGATAGGGGCTTTCCAATTGCAGCAAGTTCATCACAAATTGTTTTGTACTTGGATAGATAGTCATCAAGAGAGTCATACTGTTCACGCTTTAGAATTTGCATCTGATGATTTAGAGCAAGTTCCCTATCCATCGTTGCCTTAACAAACGTAGACTTTAAGGCATTCCAAACATCAGCAGCAGAATCAATGCCAATAACTTGAGCTAAGATTTCTTCACTTAAAGTACCAAGAATCCATCCTTTAATCAGTTTATCAGTTCTTTTCCAAGCACAGTAATCAGAGTTTGGCATGATTTGTGTAGTAGAATCAGGCAACTGATGAATAATAGTTTGAGGTGGTGAAGGAATTGTACCATCCAAAAAACCAATGCATCCTTGAGATTCAATTAAATTTGTAATCTGAGATTCCCACATTAGATAGTTCTTTGCATTGAGCCGAAGAGTAACATAAGAAGGTGCATGAACATGGATAGGATAAGGAAATTTTATCAAACATTGTGAATTAATAGAACTGGATGCAAATGACTGCCCAGCGACTTGATGAGAATTAAATGTAGGAAACCATGGATATGACATGACATGATCGGCAAAAGAAGAATCGATAGTAGATTCTAAAAAAGTAGACTGATGAGATTCACCAGAGGAATTTGAAGCCATAGTCTTTCAATATCAATAGCAACGAATGACGTATCAAGAAAGCAGAAAAGTTCACCGAAGAACAGAGTTTTGAAGGCGAGCAGAGTATTTGCCGAGAACAGAGTATTCTGCTTCTTGCCGATCGTTGTTTGAAGAGAAGATCAAAAAACACCTTGCTCAAGAGGAAAGCGAAGATCTTGGATGAAGAAAGAAGCGGAAGCAAAGATCTAACGCTCTGATGCCATGAGAAGAATTGAACTTTCATTAAGAAGAAAAGATTTACAGCAATGAGGAGGGGTTTTATATCTACATAACTTGATAGGCAAGCATCTCAACATTCCTATTTTTGAAAACTAAGACATTTACAGAAATACCCTCCCTTATACATTCCAAACATTACACTATCTTATACATTCCTAACAAAAGAATCAGCTGGTGATTAGTTAATCAAAACTGAATGTTAGCCACACACATTAAGATAGAAGATAAATAATCTTAAAAGGAGAAAGTTTAAAGATCACAAATTAAATAATTAGATTAAGGGAAGAAGCAAGTCAGAAAATATCCTGAATTACTAGAGAGATTGATGTTTCCATTAGTTTATAATAGTTATCCAACATCAAATGGGCAGAACCATTAATTCTTCACTAAACCAAAAAAACTTATCATGGTCAACCCATAGAGATCATAGCACAGATAATCACACCCCTTTCAAAGGGTAGCCATCTTCTAATTCAGAATATGTGATAGCTTACTCAGAGATATGGTAAATAGTAACAGCCGATTGATCGAAAAGTTGGATAGTACGAAATTGGATAAACTCATAAATCTCAAGTAAAACTATGATGAAAAAAAATCAGTGTTGAACGTTTTAAAATCACCAATAAATCATGCGATTATGAGAAAATAATTCAGAAAAATTAAGAGAACCTGATCTGGCAAAAACAAACCGAAGGCAGAGATGAGAAAGGCAGCTGAGTTCTACGGGTATAGCAGCCAATCAAGATGATGGATCTGCGCGTAGTTGGTATGAAGGAATTTCTGAAGAAATTTATCGGGCATCCAAACCCAAGCGAAGCTTCAAGGAAAAGGACTTATAATCACAAGGACGCCATTAGACACTGACATCATTTGAAGTTTTCAACATTTAGCTTTCCAAATGCAATATTTTCAGAGCTATATGACTTTGCATGCCATTTTGATTTTAAGAGAAACACTAACTAAATACCGTATGAGACCATGAAAGAAGACAGGATTAGAAAGGCAGACGTGATGAGAAAACCCAGAACGACCCGAAGGAAAACTGATGTAGATGAAGAGGAGATTTAGATAGGGTGGGAACCGAGAAGATGAAGATGCATAAGTGTGGGACTATAAAATCACATATGTCCAGAAGTGTCTCGGTTGAAAACCCAAAATGTTTTGTTAATGTCAAGTTGCAGTGCACATTCAATGTACCCCCATTTGACGTGGCTGGCTGAAGGAATAGCAGCCGATCAAGATGATGGATCTGCGCGTAGTCGGTATGAAGGAATTTCTGAAGAAATTTCTTGGGCATCCAAACCCAAGCGAAGTTTCAAGGAAAAGGAGTTATAATCACAAGGACCCCATTACACCCTGACATCATTTGAAGTTTTCAACACTTAGCTTTCCAAATGCAATATTTTCCGAGCTAGTGTTTCACAGCTGATCAGGATGTTGGATCTGCAGTTAGTTGATGATTGTTTGAAGTCAACATTTGAAATGAAGTTGGAAGATGAAGAAATTTATGGATGGACAAACCCAGGCATTTTTTTATATACATTTCATAGATTTCCATTTCATTGTAGGCAAAATGCAACCAAGGGTTTTTGGTTACAGAAGGGCAAAAACGAATTTGGGATCAATCCATCTACCAATGGTTTTGTCACAGCAGGGTAAAACAAAGAGAGAACGATCCGACTAAAATGAAAATATCAACAAACCAAGAAATAAACATATCAATCCCCAACAAACATAAATCAATCAGTCATTCAATCAAGCGTTTTTTGTTTAGTAAATCACAAATGCAGGCGGCAAGCGAATACTATTTCAAACAAATAACATGGTTATTTGATTTTTGGAGTTTTTGACATATTTAAGTTTGCAATCCATGAAAATAAAGGCGCAAGCGCAGTGTCATCTCTTCAACATCATATGCAAAGAGCAGGAGATTTTCCGGTGGACGGGCCTGGCGTCGAGGAGATGAATGGTCAAGGGGTGTTGTTACTAACATTGATGCTGAATTCCAATTTGTCACAAAGGCCTGTTATGATTGATGGGAGTATGGTCAGTTTACGGTTATCAAGTAAGATCAACACCAATAACTTTGTCAAATTCCAATGTCTAGGGGCAATGCGTCACATTTGACTGCACTATTTCAAGATATATTCACCAAAAGTCTAAACGTGGTAGCTGGAATTTCTGGACATTCAAACACCATGTATTCAATGATAAGGGCCTTCAGTTTACGCATGATCAAACTCGTGGATTTCAACAAGGAATTTGATATCTTTGTTGATGGAAAGTCGTATGCCTTGAATTTAACTGCATACATAAACATAAGTTGGCACCGCCGGCGGGCAGACTATTTTTTTAAAAAGAACAAAGCGGCGGTTCCCCCGCCCTTTTTCTTATAAACAAATAAATAAGAGGGGAGATGGTTATCCTTACATATGAAGAAGAAAACAAAGTTCTGTTTTTTTCCCATTTTCAAAGTGCAAAACAACTTAATTTAGTTCTTTAAAGAATTTCATTATAAGAAGATGTTCAAGAAAAAATAGACCCGGAAATAGAAAATTCCATAAAAAAGTTTATAACAAAACCTAATCGAATATATGGCAAACATAAAAGCTCACGAGTATTAATAGCTTAGAAATCCATGGTAATTAAGATCAGAAGAAGCATATTAGGTATTCATTCATTGAAAAAACATGTAGGCTATAATTAATTAATCAAAGTACGATATTCAAATTTTATTTTTGCTCATGTGCTATCCAAACTCCAAAGGCCAAAAAAGACGACACGATGGAAAGGTTGCTGCACACTGTTTGTCATCAAATAATTTCCAGCTTTTGGTGATGTTGCAGATATTGAATACTATCTACAAGTTCAAGAGATTTGCTTTTTGCAGAAGAATGCAGTGCGAACTTGTCGATGGGAAATTGTTGCCAATGTGAAACCGACATAATGAAATAGAAATCAATCAAATACATATTCGAAGTTTGAAGTACATGAAAGGAAGAACTACATCTTCATCAAGAATCTTAAATCCCAGTGGATTGAACTCTTTACAGTAACTTCTAGGTTATTGCCTGTGTACAAGTTAAACAAATCAAAATTTTCATTACGATATATATGCCATTTGAGGAGGTGGAGTCATACTGTTGATTATATTCTCCATGCTAGTACTGGTATCCTTAGTGTGATCTATACCTCCTCTCTTATTTTTCTTTGAGAATCCGAACATCCTGCTTACAGCCAAAGGGATACAAGCATGGAATGTAAAGAAACAAGAGATTTTAAGTAGATGCAAATGACTGAAAACTACATAATCTGAACTCCAGAGATATTGATGTTTACATTAGTTTAGAACAGCTATCCGACATGAAATAGGCACATCATGAATTTTTCATTAAGCCAAAAATACTTCTCATGGACAACTCCTAGAGATCATAGTATATTCATGGATAATAAACAGAAACAAGCTAGAGAATTACACCCCTCTCAAAGGGTAACCATCATCTAATTCAGAATATGTGATAGCTTACTCAAAGATGTGGCACCACTTGGAATAAACAATTTGTTTAAGAATGAAACACCAATTACTAATTATCAGGAAAAAAAAGAATGAAACACCATCTAAATTAAATGATTGTTAAGACAACCAAATGACCAATAGCAGAAGTAGAAATGAATCAAACCTGTTAAGATCAGAAACAAGGCAAGGCTTTGATTTGATCAAGGGGCTGTCGGTTATCTGCTACAGAATCAGAAGTACGCAACACAACTGAAAGCTAAGATGACGATGGGAGATGAAGAAAAGCAACTGGCTAGGAAGGCAAGTTCTTGGTACAATCTCATACCCTGTTATCTTAAAGGGGCAACATTTCATATGCAATTGTTGTTCACCGGGGAGATCGATAATATATGATCCCCTTGCATCGTATGAAGAAAACAGAGAAAGCAGAGCAGTATAGTGATTCGAGCCGGCGCGATGCGTAACAGTAGAAGGTTAAAGATTCAAACCCGGCTACTTCTAATTAACTTCCTATTAATAAGAGTGTCTAATTGTCTTGAAATAATATTAATAAAAAAATTAAATAATTATAATTTTTCTTTTCATTCAAATAGAATATATCTTTAAAGTCAATCACGGTCTATATCTTTAATACCTGTGTTGTGCTGTTCACATGAGGTGCAAGGGAAGATGTTCCTGCCATAGTTTGGTCACAAACAGGGAATCCAGAGCACAATGGCGTGGCTTCATCCGCTTGCACTTGATCTTGCTGATGAGGTGGTCGAAAGAAACGGTTGATTATACTTCGAACATTGGGATTGTAATACTTGGAAGCAGCATTCCTTTTTTCACGTCTCTTAGAAGATCCAAACACCTGCTCAGACAGAATTTCATCCTTAGATATGAAGAAGAAAACAAAACGTAATGCTCAACTAAAATGTAAGATGGAACCTTGAATTACTTGAATTAAAGACAGATTGATCTAAGATGAAATGAAGGCGTACATTCTTCTTTTATCTAACTAATACTTCAGCACTAACAATAACTCCAGAGTTTAGCATTCAAAGCACTAACCATAACAACATCTTGTTCATTTTTACAGTCCTTTTTGCAGCATTTACCATGATCAATGCTTGTTTCATTCTAATTAGTTGGTTTCAATGCGGTTGATAAACTAACGAGATATGGGGCATTTATTAATGCAACCGAGAGATTGTTGAGTACTGTGGAACAAGCTCAATCACTCTGCATTAGTCTTCTTGCATGCATTAAACAGTTGGTAAAACCAAAACTAAGTATTAGCTGAACTCAAATTCCTTAATTTGTATACTACTAAGAGAGAAGATTAGTGATCTTGAGAAGGCCAGAGTTTGAAATTCTCAAAACCATTTGCTAAATTATTAATTAAAGAAGCAAACCAAACAATATCAGACCTGATAGTGTGAGATAAACAAACAGATGCCGGCCGAGATGGAGGCAAGTAAATAGTAACAGCCGATTGATCGAAGAGTTGGATAGTACGAAAAACTGAATAAGCTCATAAAACTAAAGTAAAACTATGATGAAAAAAAATCAGTGTTGAACGTTTTAAAATCACCAATAAATTATGCGATCGTGAAAAAATAAATCAGAAAAATTAAGAGAACCTGTTCCCGAGGCAGAGATGAGAAGGCAGCTGATTACTACTGGTATAGCAGCCGATCAAGATGATGGATCTGCGCGTAGTCGGTATGAAGGAATTTCTGAATAAATTTCTTGGGCATCCAAACCCAAGCGAAGTTTCAAGGAAAAGGAGTTATAATCACAAGGTATTAGACAGTATCAGATCATTTGAAGTTTTCAACATTTAGCTTTACAAATGCAATATTTTCCTAGCTAGTGCTTCACAGCTGACCAAGATGTTGGATCTGCACTTAGTTGAGGATTGTTTGAAGTCAACATTTCGAATGAAGTTGGAAGAAGAAGAGGAGTATAGGTTGTAAGAATTTTGTTGATGGACAAACCTAGGCATTGTGTACGCTAATGCGATGTTTCAAGGAAACACATAATTTTCATGTTCTTTTTTTTCAGTGAATTTTTTTTCAGAAAAACCCAGGCATTTTTTATGTACACATTTCATAGATTTGCATTATCAACCGATAAAACATTACTAGTTGATGTTCCACCACCATCACCATGGTTCTTCTTCATTAGTTCATCATTTAAGACTATACTAACTATATCATCAAACTTAAGAACCCTTTTGAATGCATTACTTGTTGTCAACACAATATTCTTCAATCTATCCGGTAATGAACATATGAACATCCAAGCTCTAACGTCATCAGTAAAGGTGAGATCTAAGGATTCAAATTATTCCCAAATAGTATTAAACTCATTCAAACTCATTTAAGACTATATTAACTATATTATCAAATCTGAGAGCCCTTTTGATTGCATTACTTATTGTCAACACAATATTCTTCAATATATCCCGTAATGAACATAAGAACATCCAAGCTCTAACATCATCACTAAAGGTGAGATCTAAGGATTCAAGTTGTTCCCAAATAGTATTAAACTCATTCAAATGATTTGCAACAGAACAATCGTTCAAGAATCTTCAAAGTAATCAAACTTTTCAACTAGAAAAGTCTTTAAAAGTAGATTGTTTCTCAAATGCCTGGCTAACACTGATATTATACCTGAAGTGGTCTTCTCCTTGGAGATGTTGAAGGTAACCCGATTTGTCAAACACAGTCGAATCTGTGCCAAAGTTTTCCTGTCCAACAATGCCCACTCCTCATTTGTTATCTCCTCTGGCTTTTCTCCTGTTAGTGACAAATATAGATCTTTTTGATACAAGTAATCCTCCATCTATATCTTTCACCAATGAAAATTCTTCCCATAGAACTTTTGTATCTTTTGCTTCTTGTCTTCTGTCATGACTCCCACTCAAAATCAACACCGATTTGAGTGAAACACCGACCCAACCGGGCTCTAATACAAATTGTTACGAAAATTGATGAAGAATTCCAATTTGCAATAATCAGCGTAATAATAATAATAATTAGAGGAAAAATCAAATTATGCACAATGGATACACAAATTTAAAGTGAAAATTTCTTCCTCTATCCGAGGTAAAAACTCACGGGACACACGATCAAAAGCGTCTACTTTATTCAAAGAGATTACAACCTCTTATCTCGCCACCAAAATCGAATACGATGAAATTACAAAGGATCCACAACCCAAAACCTTCTCCCAACTAATCCCCGCTCTCCTAATCTCACAAATTAGGGTCACGGTAAGACCTGAGCTGGGACCGCTAAGAAACGTTCACGCGGTTTTGCCGGCGAAGCCAGCCCCTGGACGCTAGCCTGGCGCCCGGGCGCTGTAAGTGCCAGCGCTGGACGCTGGCCTGGCATCCAGACTACATAAGCTGTTTCCAACAGCAGTTAGCGCCTAGGCTGGAGTTTTCCCCGGCTCTAGCCCCTTTTTTGTTTTAACTCCCTTTTCTTCATTCTCCGACCGTCTCTCCACAATAACAGGTGTGGCGAGATTGCAGTACTCCAAGAGTGAGGCCTGGCTGATCAGTCCACGGTGGATAGTAGTTCATGGCCACATGTTGGCCTTGGTCGTCTCCTTGCACCTTCCACACGGAGTAGTCATGAACTGTCAAACTTCGGCTCTCTGATATAACTTCCAGCATCATAAATCTCAGTGTATTGAACACTTTACACCAACTTCTCAGTAATGCCCAGCGTACAAATCAAACTTTCACGATTATATGTATATGTCATTCAAATTAGAACATGGAATATTGGTGATTTTAAAACTTTTGAACTCATGCACCTCCAGAGCGGGAAAGCTATAGATGAAAAAGCTTGAAGAGAATGATTACATGCAAGGGTATTCATTTTTTCTGTGGTAATCTTCCGGAAACTGAAAATCCGGAAGAGTTCCTTAGCCTCGGCTTTGGTCTTCTCTATGCTTTCCATGCTAACTCCATGGTTTATCACCTACTATGAAAAACAGAGCACCTTTTGGAGCAAGTGAGCATGTGAATATTGCAGTTAACTTCATCAGCTGACATTAGAAAGGCAGACCTGATGAGACAACCCAGAACCCAAAGTAAAACTGAGGTAAATGAAGAGGATTTAGGTTGGGTGGGAACGGAGAAGATGAAGATGTATAAGTGTGTGACATAAACGTTTAGTTTATGTCAAGTTACATATAAGATGAAGAATTATCTCATCTGCTAAACTTTGGTTCAGTTACATATATAATGTGCAAAGGGATCAAATGCATTAACCACTCCAAAAAGATCTTCTGAAGGAGAACAGGGACATTGTGAGTAGCATCTTCAGTTCTGTTTGGTTGTTGAAAATGCCCTTCAAGAATGAGAATGTTATATAAGTGCTTGTTCATGCAAGAAATTAATGACATCAACAACTCTCTAAACACTATTTTCAAACACCATCGTAGCTTTTGAAAGAGAACATTTCCTCTCTTGTTTCCTAAATACTAATAACAGAGAATGGCAACAACAGAGATAGGCAGTTTACATATTTCAGAACTCCACACCTGGAAACCTGAATGATGAAAACTGGAGATGGAATTAAATCAAGAGATATTTGAAATAAGGAGCAAGTGGATGCTCTTATGAGGAAAAAAACATTTCTAAAATATTTTAAAATCACTTGATATATGTGCTAGTAGAAAGGAGAGGAGGAAACTGTCTTGGGAGCATTTCTGCATCTAAATGGGTATCACATATTTTAAAATCGCTTCTAGCTTCACACTCACAAGGTTTTACAAATACATTGCAAAAAAAGCCCCAAAGGCAAAAACAGAAGGGAGAAGCGCGTCACTCACCTGCTTTAATATTTAATATGTAATGGTTTTGGCCATCACTTAATCACCAAACCATTTGGTGTTCAGTTAAAGGATAAACACCCTAAATTTCTGTCAGTGATCATTTTCATCCACAAATAGGGGACGGAGATAGGACTTGAAGGCGTCATCTTCCCACTCCAACCCCTCCCACCACTCCTCTGTTCCCATAATTTCACCACTGATCATCGGTGTCGACTTGTTTTCATTCATCAGGCCTCGTGGCAACTTCTCCAACATAGGACAGTAACGCAGTCTAAACTCTGAGAGGGAAGGGAAGGAGACGTTGTCATTGCATATGTGCTTCATCCGCGACAACGATTGAAGACGTAAATGTTGGAGATTGGGAAAGCAAACAGAGTATGTTTGGACGTCAGAGAGCAAGCAATGCCCATCATCATCAGTTGTAGTAATCAGTACCTCTTCAAAATCCCAAAGAACTGCAATGTCAAGTTCCCTGAGCCGTAGGAGGTGTTGCAGCCCAACTACTTGTGCAAGCCAATCACAATTGCGTATTTTCAAAAGGCTCTGGAGGGCCCTCTTCCTAAAATGCACCTTTTCCAATCGATCACAGTTTCTGATATTAAGCAGTTTGAGTTGCCGCAGAAATTACGAGTTTGCCGATGTCACATTCTCACATAGTTGGCACATGGCCCCGATTGCAAATATCACCTCATCTCTGTTGAATAAATCAAATTATATGCTTTGGATGTATCACTTACGCCAAGAAAGATACATTTTTCAGCTTTGTCATCAAGTTTCTTCCTTTTCTGATCTGGGACATGAGCATATGCAATGCATCCAAAGATTCTGAAATGATCCACGGTCTTCTCCCACTCCAAGCCTCTTCCAGTGTCATGTTTCGAACAGCAAAGGTTGGACTTCTGTTCAAAACATGAATGCTCCAGTTTACTGCTTGTGGCCAAAAAGTCTTTGAAATTCTTCCTATTCCCAGCAAGCCTTTCAGCATATTGAGAATGGTTCTATTTTTCCTTTCTGATACACCATTTTGTTGTGGTGTACATGCAGCTGTAAGTTTTCTTCGAATACCCTGCCTTACACAAAAAGCTTCAAATTCTGTTGAGCAATATTCACCACTACGATCTGTTCGTAGGATCTGAATTTTCTTTCCTATTTCATTCTTTACACGAGCTTTGAAGTTTTGAAATGTAGAGAAAGTTTCTGATTTTTCTTGTAAAAAATAAACCCATGTTTTTCTGGAAAGATAATCAATGAAGGTAATGAAGTATCGTTTACCTCCATTCGAAGTTGGGTTTATCGGACCACAAATGTCTGAATGCACCAGCTATAAAACTTCCTTTGCTCTCCATGACTTCTCTTTTGGAAATTTAGAACGATGTTGTTTGCTAACAACACATTCTTCACATATTTGAGGAGTGGTGATTTGAGGAAGGCCCCTCACCATATTTTTTTGTTGGAGGGTCTTCAATCCACCAAAACTCAAGTGGTCGTAACGAAAATGCCATAGCCATGAAGGATCTTTCATTTCGGCCATCAAGCAAGATTGAATGCTTCCAATCTTCAATGGAAGCAATCTGTTTGAATTCATTTGAAAAACTGCAATAGCACCTCTAACAGAATCATAAATTTCACAAACACCATTCTTAATAGTGATTACATAACCCTTTTCTTGTAACTGACCAGCACTCAATAAATTACTTTTCAAGTCAATAACATACAACACATTGGAAATTGTTTCCACAAAACCGTTGTAGGTTCTTATCTTAATATCACCTTTTCTCATCACTTTCACAATAGAATGATCACCAAAACGCATAGTAGAATGAAAATCTTCACTTAGATAGGAAAAAGAAGACTTACTTCCGCTCATATGGTTACTGGTGCCTGTATCCATATACCAAATATCTGCTTCAGATTTTTGTCCATCTTGAACAGCCATCAACAATGTTTCTGCTTCCTTCTATGCGGCAAAATTTAAACTTTCTTCCTTTTCTTTACCATGAGGTGACCTTGAATTACATTCAGATGCATAATGACCATATTTATGACATCGAAAGCACTCTACCTTGGATTTGTCAAAACCCGTCCTCTGCCTTTGCCGCGAGATTGGTCATTATTGGTCTTGAAATTCCTGTTGACATCTCTTTTTCCAGGGTCTCCTCTTCCTCTTCCTCTACCTCTACCTCTACCCCTTCCCTTGAAATTGTTGGAATGGGTATTGGTAGAAGCCTTCAAAGCTTGCTCTTCAATTGTTGAACTTCTCCCCATCTCCAATTCATGGACCAGTAAGCATCTTTGCAACTCACGAGAGAGAGTGCATCAATGTCTTTTGACTCTTCAATTGAGCAGACAACATAATTAAATTTTGGGGTCAAAGAACGCAAAATTTTCTCCACAATGGTGACATCGTTCATCTTCTTGCCATGGATTCGCATCTTGTTGCTAATCTCCATGGTTCTGGAGCAATAGCTGGTGACAGATTCTCCTTCCTTCATTGCTAGCATCTCAAAGTCCCTTCTTAATTTATAAAGTTGTGCACGCTTCACTCTAATAAAGCCTTTGTACTTCTTCTTCAAAGAGTCCCAAATATCCTTGGAAGTTTCTTTGCAAAGAATAGTTTCCAAGATGGAACAATCAATGGCTTGAAAGAGATAATTTTCACCTTCAAGTCCTTCAACTTTCTTACTTCTAATTTTGTAGTTTGGGTTTCCGTTAAAACCGCAGCTGCTGGTGGCTCTTGTATCCAAGATTCAATGACTGCCCAATATTTTATGACTGCAAAAAGTTTTCCATTAGCATACTCCATGGTTGTAATGACCATCAAAGCATGGGATGGCTGCTTGCACAAAAACTGAATCTATAGCCATTGGTTAATGGGTGCCTCACGTGTTTAACTCTCACTCTCAAGCTCTAATACCACTTCTTGGGCCTTTGGGCCCCCAACCTGGCTTCGATACCACCATTGGGCCCTCAAAAGGGACTTACAATAGGTGTCACGGGCTTCTCTTAATCCAAAAGTTGACTCAAGTAATTAGGCTTTTCATTAGCCTATATACAACTCACCAATATCATCCACAGGTTTCAAATGAAGGATTGTAATCCTGTAAGCACTCCAGTTGAAGTTGGCGTAAAGCTACATAAAGATCATGAAGGGAAGAGAGTCAACATCACTCTCTACAAACAAATCGTGGGCAGCTTGATGTATCGAACTACGACAATACTAGACATAACTTATTCTGTAAGTCTAATCAGCAGATATATGTAGAATCCTACAGAAATGCATTTGTTAGCTGCCAAGTGAATCCTTCGTTACTTGCAAGGAACTAAAGATTTTGGGCTATTCTATAAGAAAGGTGAAAAGTCCAATTTGCTAGGATTTACTGACAGTGATTATGCAGGAGATCATGATGATAGGAGGAGCTCTTCAGGTTATGCTTTTATGCTTGGGACAGGTGCAATTTCGTGGTCCTCCAAGAAGCAACCAATTGTCACTTTGTCAAGTACAGAAGCTGAATTTGTTGCTGCTATAGCTTGTTCTTGTCAAGCTATTTGGCTAAGGATAATTCTTGAGGAGCTACAATTCAAGCCACTAGGAGCTATAAAAATTATGTGTGAGAACAATTTAACAATCAAATTATCCAAGAATCATGTGCTACATGGAAGAAGCAAGTATATTGACGTGAAGTTTTATTTCTTGAGAGATCTTACAAACGATGAAGTGATTGATCTAATTTTCTGCAGAAGTGAAGATCAATTGGCTGATATATTTACCAAACCTCTCAAAATCCCAACATTTTAGAAATTAAGATAGATGCTTGGTGTTTGTCCATTAAAGGAGGATAGTATTCCTTCAAACCGAATGTGTGCATCATCAGTTTGAGGGAGGGAATGTTGAATAAGTCAATTTGTTAGGATTTGTCCTAGTTTGTGGGGAGTACGTTGTAGTTGATGCACATGTTAGAGTGACTTAGTTAGTTTGTTACTTTGTGGTTTCTATTCTACAGGAAGAGTGGTTGCACACATGTTTAGTGAGCAAAACCACTTCCTACTTTCTAGGTATCACCCGTTGGATTAAAGCCTATATCAAGGCTACCACTAGTTGTGTTTTTATTATTCAAGCAATAAAGTGTTTCTTCTCTCTCACATTTCTTTATTCTGTGGGTATTAGCCTGTGTTTCGTTTTATTGATTGTGTGAGTTGTATAATTTTTGCTTGTTACAGTGGTATCAAAGCTTGGTTGGGGGCACAAAGGGCCCAAGAAGCATTTTTAAAAACCAGCATTAAGGAAATAAGTCTCAATGCGACTATACCAAGCCCGTGGAGCTTGTTTGAGTCCATAGAGAGCTTTCTTTAATTTGTAAACTTTATGCTCATTTCCAATTTTGACATAGCCAGGAGGCTGATCAACAAATACCTGTTCATCCAAGTACCCATGCAAAAATGCGGATTTGACATCTTGCTGGAAAATAGACCAATAATTATGTGCCGCCAATGCAACCACCAATCTGATTGTGTCATGTCTTGCAACCGGAGAAAAGACCTTTGTATAATCAATCCCGTATTGCTGCTCGTAACCTTTGGCCACCAAGCGTGCCTTGTACTTGTCCACTACTTCACCATTTTCTTTCAGCTTTGTTTTGAAGATCCACTTTACACCAATGATTTTGTGTCCATTTAGAAGCTCGGATAGCTTCCAAGTATCATTTCTT